>OMKK01001125.1:0-10431 GCA_900302305.1 Polymixia japonica | reverse complement strand
CCCCCCCAACTGAAAATACGTAGGAAGTTCTGACGCGATCTCTACGTTCCCCGCGACAGGGGGATGGTCGTCAAGCTGCGGGACAAGTTCCGTCACCCGGAGTGCTACACCTGCACGGACTGCGACGTCAACCTCAAACAGAGGGGACATTTCTTTGTGGAGGAGCAGATTTACTGCGAGAAGCACGCGCGCGAGCGAGTGACCCCGCCCGAGGGCTACGACGTGGTCACCGTCTTCCCCAAGTAGAACCCCGCTCGCTGAGCACGGCCTCGGACTGCACGTCACCATAGGATTACCACGACACCACACCACACCACACGACCCAAGACATTGCGACATTTAGCTTATGCTACTCCCAAGAGACTATGAAATGGTCTTTTTTTTTCTTGCTTCGATGCGGTCATTGTTAGGCACGAAAGTAAAAGAACTACATATTTGAAAATGATGATTTTTGCACATTAGCTTTGGCATTTTACAAAGGAAAAGTGATAAATGTGAGGTGGCGATGCACATGTTTTTATACTCTACTTAAACATCTCTCTCTTTCCAAACATTGCTTGGAGTCCACTTCAGTTCAGCTCTGTTTGAATCACAACACAGTATGCACAAGATGCAGCTACCGAACTTAAAGTCATGTTGATGTTTTTTTTTTACATGTTTGTTACATTGTGACATGCAGGAAATGGGAATCTAGACAGACCTCACCTCTTTCATACAACAAAATAAATGGGCATAACTCTTTTTCCAGAAAATATCTCAAAAACAAATAAATATTTGTAGCTCAAGCCAAATATCTCTTGTCTTCCTAGATTGATTGTGCTTCATGGCCTTCTAACAATTGTTGATCCTCTGAGATTGTCCTGCCAATAAGTGTAACATTGTGATAAGATCCCTTACCAAAATAATGATTACCACAAATCTCAATCCTAGTGGTTTTACTGGTCAAATCAAATGTATTGCTTTCATCTTTTCAGTGGTACAGCGGACAATCAGTTTTGTAATAAATTAAGTGTTACAGAGATGCTTGCAACATGTATGAGTTAACTTTCACCACTCATTAACTGAAAAATAAAGGGTAACGGGATAAACGTTGGATTGCTCCCTTGCAGACATCTTACAATGCATTTCATCAGCAGATGTATAGGAGATTCCTTTGTTTAAGTCTACTCTTACGTCAACTGAGTTCTCATAATATGAGGGTGCGGGTGATATTGACTCCCACTCGTCAGATAATACACTTGTTGGACTGACCATACGTTCCACGCACAGGCCTATATCTGAGGCTGAAGCGTAACCCTCATGTTGAAAATACTCTGGAATGTGTCCACGTTGGTCGGCGATGCGCAAAGTCTCGGTTAGTGCCCAAATGTAGTTGTGAGCGAAGCGCAACGTTTCGATCTTGGTAAGTTTGGCATCGTCTGGCAGAGCCGGGAGGATGCTCCTCAGGACGTCGAGCGCGGAGTTGAGGTTGTGCATCCGATGCCGCTCTCTGTCGTTTGCCTTCATCCTGCGTCTTCCTCGCTGTCCAGATTTTGCTTTGCGTTGCTTTTGCTTTTTCGTAGAGGCCACTTTCCCTCCGCTGTGAGAGGTAGGTAGATTTCGACAAAGATATTCGGTAGAGCGCTCTGACGCGTCGCCAACTTCATTCAGGACGTCGTGGACACTTGGAGAATACCCGCCGTGCGTCACTGCGTCTGTGGTTAGGCGCCGTTCAGCGGACGCGCACGGCAATTTTGGGGACATCCTGCACAATAAAAAAAAGCTGGTTATTTATCAAGTCATTAACAGTATAACTACTTATTCACAAGTAAATCATACAAATTGTTTTTGCATACAGTACTAGTCGCTTAAATTACATTAGTCAAAGTTTGTTTTGCAATAAGGGACACTTCTTTACTGATGTAATAACTGTAATAACACTTACTTGTGACCAGTGAAGCTTGGATGTGGAGAAAACCGGTTGCTTGTCCTTTGGGTCTCTCCTCCAGCCGAGGGAAGCAGACACTGTATGTGTGCAGCTGACAATGGGGGACTGATGCGCACCTCTGTCATTTTATGTGCCCTTTATCTTATCTTTTTGGTGCACGCCTGGATCAACAGCGCTCGTCAAGTGGCCAATCAGCTTCCAGTTAGCAGGTCCTGCGCTCTTCCTTACCCCTGCTGTGTTTTTATTTTTCTTTGTGTTTATTTTGCAATAGTCTGAGTTGCTATGGTATTATTGGGAGAAATAAAACGAGGTTAATGAGAATTATATGTGTGGTGTATGATGCATATACGATGCAGAAATCCAAACGCTTTCTAGCCAACGACCATGAACTGTATTTAATTTTTATCGGTGGTAGGCAGTTTTTTGGGGCTGGACTTATCCAAACAAAACGTCCACTGATGAACACGACGTGAAAAATCACATATCATTCTATTGATTTATGCAGACTTAGGAGTGTCTTTTCACAGAAACGTTTATATACTGTAGAAATGCTCCATCCTGATCCAGACATTTTAGAAATGTCCCTGATACATTTAGGGTTCAACTGTTGGTAAGTGGCCATCTCCTGATTTGTACATAATACACTCAAATATTTTAAAGCCGACCAGTATTCCTACTTATCACATGAACTTATCACATTAACCATACTGTACACACACATGCAAGATGCTGTCTTAGGTGAAGAGACGTACTCCTTCCCCATGTTAATAAGAGGACGTTGGAGACAAGGCATTAGCAAGAGGCACGTCATTGTATCGTCCTTGTGCGCGAAAGCAATACAATTATATAGCCTATTTTACATCTTTTACGCAATTCTTTAAATAATTTTCCTATTTTTTTATATTGAGATCTTAATTTTGTTATACTAATCCTTTTAGAACTTCATATTAATATTAAATTCCCTTGATATTGTAAAATAAATTGAGTGCGTAAAATGTTGCATATAACGTGGCATTGGCACATGGTATTGGTGCTAGTAATAATGGTCAATTGTAAATTTGGCTTCTAAAACAAACTCTAAATTGATCATAGCACTGAATACTGTGGAGGAAATAACTTAACTTTGAAGAGTATTATTAAGACAAATTTAAATTCTTTGTCTCGATATGCCCTGACGCCCTGGCACCGCATTACTTGGCATCGAAGAACCTAACCAGGTTCAGCTGGTCCTTGTTTTTTAAAGTTACACCACAAGTTATTTCAGATATAAAAGTGACACTGCCCTCTCGGAAAATCATCGGCTATATCACAGAAAATACAAACGATAATGCTACAAATGTAATGAAAACTATTCCTTTTTGCGCGAGAGCTCGATTTGCTGGTAGTTCGATGAAGACAATTACGCATGGCACCACCTTACAAAGAGCATTTGAAAAGTTGAAATTTATTGTTTGAAGTGAAAGCACAAAGGGTCTCGTTCTGTGTCGAATCAATAAAAACTCTATTTATGCTGTATTGTGAGCATATCTCTGTGCGCTATGACATCTCCAAAATATAACCAGTATCACCAAAAGTGAGTGGCGCATTGCATTTTTATAATCTAATCTTACTTTAGAAAGTTAAAGATGGGTAAAATGTATCAACAATATACAGATATGCTACACCTTTTTGAATGGGGGAAGGGAAGTGTGGCAAAGCTCAAACATGATTTACAATTCCCAACAAAGGATCACAAAAAACACTCCTTAACTTTCTGTCTAAATATGTATTTTGGGAGCCATCTGATAACCATATGCTTTCAATAAAATGGACAAATACGCCAGTGAGATAGGAGATGGTGCCTTGCTGTTATAAAAGGCTCGAAAAGTCTAAAGTAAACTCAATATTACCACTTAACAAATAATCATTGATGCCAAATCCATATTCGGATATCACAGACAGGTGTGGGTTTGAAGCTGTCAGTCTTTCTCCTTGATTTTTATCAGTGTACTGTAGTGTCCTGCTTGTTATGCAAAGTATAGGCAAACATAGGCGCCCAGTTGCTGTGGAAATAGCAGATATCGGAGCAGACTTGGTACGAAAGTGATTTAACAATATTTAACAATAAACTGAGCAAGCTCGACAGCAGGTGATACCTGCCCGACTCTCCTGATTAATACTTCCTCTACTACTTCACTTTACAGTCTCTTGTGCTTATTTATTAAACGAAATCTATTTATTATTATTTTAGCAAACAGAAGTACCAGGTGGGGCTTTATTTTCGTCTTCAGCTTTTGTTTGAAGGACGTTTTGAAGGGGCAATCAAAGTCCAACAACTCGCTGACCAGATTGTTGTCATCCCAAACTAGCAGCGAAGCCATTGAATGTACCCCCTCTTATTCAGTCTGGTAAAGGGCTGCGGGAAAAGAAAGAAAAGGAAAGTTCTTTAAGAGAGAAAAACATCTTAAAAACATTTAATTGCAACCCGGATGCCATATGTACACCTCTTGTGAAAATCCCAACAATGTGTTTGCCTTTAGAAAGTATAGAGTGCGCCTTTGGAGACGCGTGCGCTTTTTGGAGAGGTGTGCGCATCGTGACCAGAATGACCCCGAACACACTTTACACAAGAAGTAATTCGATTTTAATGTGCTTTGGAGTTTCTTTTCACGGGCTTTGTATTGTAACTCGAACGTAAGCTTTTGAAGACAATGTACACCAATTACAGTGGAATAGTTGTCCTTGGGGCAGTTTGCCTTCTTGTAAAGACTGGAGATTTTACAGCTTTGAATCAAAGACAATAGTGTTATGGTTACGAGTCTTTCCCTTTCAACACAACAAATGCAGTATGTTTTTTCTTGTCACAGTTTATTGGATATACCGAACGTTGTGTTTAGGACTCTCCTGTTAGATAAAAATAATACAAATTATCTGTTTTGCAGGTGGTTGCTGTTTCTCCCATAAAATGCAACACAGCTCCCAATTTAATACTGTATATCTCAGTGATATTATATCAGCACAATTTATTTTGTCATGTAACAGTCCCCTTTTCTAGTCTTGACATATTTCCATTTGAACGGTTGCGTCCATTGGTGTATTTCAGTATAATTGTAGCCTAAACTAATCTAAAATTTCTCACAGAAAATATATCCAATTTTGTAGCCAATGCAGCCAGTTTTTCACATGATAACAAATGTCTTTTTTAGCATTGTCATAGGCCAACCAAAGACAGTTACTTTAAATAACTGCTGGGCTATTTGGTGGGTTATTTAGTGGATTTCATTGTAAACCATAATACGCTAGGATTATTTGCAATTTCTGGTAAACCATAATACGTTATACTTTAGTTGAGAGGCTACCGTTGAAACCAGTTAAGTTTTCAGAGAATGCAGCCCACCGTGAATTGTTAGTCTGTAGTGTATTAACTTACCGAGCAAATATATTTATAGGTATTTTAACAATGTAAATGAGTAATTTAAAAATATTTAATTGTGCCAACTTTTTGTTGCAAAGTTTTTCAACTTTACAGGTGGGAGGCCTATAGGCCCAGTGGGGCCATGGGTGTAATGCAACATAATACATTCAATCTCAATTCCTTATGTTAGTAGCTACTCCCACAAGCCTACCCTTTTATTTAAGGGGTAAGAACCGTCTTTTGTCATGTCCAGATACCCACCACGTAGCTCACTAGCTATCTCTCAACACATGTAACAAGTGTATAGGTCATTGTTTGACTGATTGATCCAGTCGTTGTTTGGTGCTTAGTGTGTAGGATTTTAAAATTATTTTTGAGTTAACCCAACCGCATCATCAATGTTCGAGATAAAAAAAAAATCTGCCATTTCTCCGAATCAAATCAAACAATCAAATAACAATGAATGATCTGTATATTATGCAGCATGTGTGCGCCTTTCCTTGGAACTCATATAATCGGACGCCTTTATGTGTGCAGGTCCGGTCAGCGACCACTCGGGGACACTGTTTACACTCAGAACAGAAAAAACAACATTTTACGTCAGTGCAAACGCGACAAACGCGAAGTGCTTTTGGTAACTAACTCCGTTTGTGGGCGTCAAAAACACGCGGCTGTTCCGCTCGGATATAAGATCTTCACAACGCGGAAGCCACGCGGACATGTGGGTTTTAACCAACCCACACTATTGTGAGATCTACACATGCGCAGACCGCGCATAACCAGATGCTTGTTACTTCCTGAAACTGGGTTAGTCTTGTATTTAATAGTAGCCTAGAATGTTGATGAGATCCGTAGACGCAAAGCGAGTTTACCTTCAAGTGACTTTCTTAAATCGAGGAAAAGGGCAATTTCGTTGAGGACTTGCGTTTCACAACATGGATTACTGGGTGAGTGAGGCTTGCACGTCAATGTCAAACGAAATAGACTGTGTTCTTGTTTGTGCACCGCGTATAAATATAATATGTGGCAGGGCTGTTTCTTCAAAAGCATCGTGTCTTGTTTACTGGGGGGTGGGGGGATACTGGGGGCACTGGTTTTTCCACAACTAAGCCCTTGTGTGTCAGCACAGGTCAATGTATCACTCGAGTTGTTTTGCTATTATGGATACTAGACCAGAAGGCTGGGAAAGTTAACAAAAGTGGTCTAGCTGGGCATTGACCGGTTTCATCAAAGCCTACAAGTTTTACACTCGATTCGGATTAAGGTGTATGAAAACTTTGCCTGGTGTCATCAATCAGAATCAGAATCAGAATCAGATAATTGATGGAATTAGACCCGTGTGAGAATTCCAGCCGACAATAACCTTTAACAAATGGGACACCAGGACATTTTTCAATGAACATGAGACAATGATGCTTCCTTTAACATATATCATAGCACCCTTGTGTTGGATCAGGATCTGATTTATTTCACCAAATGATACCCCTCTTAAATTGACACAATCCTTTAAGATTAGGTCTGGGAGAAAAGAGCTCTGAACCCCTTCCTTTTTTTATTGTAGTGCTCGTTGTTTAATATTGGACTTCCTGTTTAACACAAACACGCAGGAAGTTTAAACAAAGCAATGTGCTAATACAGCCTCCTTGCTTCAGACTGCAATGGGAGATGCGTTGTGACTGGCTCATAATGTATTTGAGTGGGGGTTTTAAAGGAGCAGAGATCAACTTTGCATAAATAGGATATTAGTAGCTAGACCAAATTCTTGACAAGAAGGTCATTCTTCTGAAAGACAAAGCTACTATAGTTCAGTTAAATACAAAATGATCTGCAACCCCCAACTTGCCCTTTACAATCTGCACAATTCATGTCTAAAATTACAGCAACCATAAATATAGGTAGCACTGTAAAGCACAATTGGAATTTTGGCCATCAAATCTGTTTGTCATAGTCATGATACTGGTTTGGTAGACATTGGACAGCAGTTTAAGGGATTGCAGAAAAAAATCTTTTCAGACCACACACAGACCCACTCAACTGTTTCTTCCTAAATGATTTCAGAATTTTTGATTAAGCCGTGATGTTGTCTCAGTATTCTGTTTACCCTTAATGTATCTCAGCTGCAGCCTCCTTCACACCCAGTACATTTCCATGAGAACATGACCTCCCCCTTGAGACAAAAAAGGTCTCCTGACAGAATAGCCAACTGCTCATATGGGGGAAACCAAAGGAATGGGCGTCTACTATGCAACAATGGGCAGAACAAAATAGGCACGAGAGTCTTTGTTCGTACTCTATATTAGCTCTCCTGAGGTCAAGATAATGTAGAATATGTTGTAAATGTCTGATTTAGGTCTGTATGACAACTCCAGACAGAAAATGTGTTGGATAACAGAAAGGGTCTGCTGTCGAGGTTTGATGCACGTTACATCAGCCTCCTAGTGCCTTTTGCCCTAACTAGATAACACAATTCAGTCTTTATGACAGTCTAGCAGTTTGGCATGGATCACGCCTGTGCAGCATATCTGTCTATGTCTCTGCACTTTTTACAGCAGACATATTAGAGAAGTATGCTGACCCTATTTACAAGATAAATGCACTATTTGTTTGTGAAGAAATTACATTAACCTCCCATTCAAGACGTGGCCAATGTTGAACCTATGCCGCATTTACTGTTGTTCCAACGTTGCTCTGCTTGGGTAACCTTGCCAAACCTGTATGAGAGCATGCTATTCAGACAAGAAGGTATGACAACTGCAGACTGGGTAGCAGCCGTCCTATTCAAGTGTAGTCGTTGCAAAGTTTATCATCACATCACAAAGTTCTCAGGTCTTTACCTATGAATCTCTATAGTACATCTTTATCGAGAACTATTATGGTTCAGTTATTGTCAAAATAAACGGCGGATTATAATTTCTGTTGGAAATGAAGAATGGCAGGCCATGACTACATGAGAATGCTGCTTTCATTGCAAAAGAGGAATCTGCCCCAAGGTATCAGCAAATGATTGTTATTCAAGTTATTTTCTTGTGGACCTTAAGCTTCTCTCCATCTGATTGCGGCTGAGTTAAGGGTGAAACAATCTTCCTTGTTATCAAACTGCCCGTCATTGTGTTGTAAAACATCATGGTAAAAGTGGATAGATATGTTATTTTTTACAGCACTTATGAAATAGCAAGAATGAATCATTTACTATGATCATTGACTACATTTACACTTCATTAGTTGAACACAAGTGGCCTGCACTCTGCACTAATCAATGCGCTTCAATTTACAAATAAAGAATTTTGAAGAGTTCATTGATGATATATAGTTTTGAACGTTTACGTAAGCAAGCTTTTTATATAATATCACGTACACATTTTTCCACACTGAGACATATTTCCTGTCCTCTCAGATCATTATTGATTGTGTAAAAACATCTTCTCTTCTCCATTGGCTACAAACATTGTTATGTCTTATGCCATCTTGGGTGCTGGGAGGAGTCTGTTAAGAGGGTCTAGTCAGCTGACAGCCATTTTCACACTCACCCAGAGAAGGAAGAGCCACCTGTCAACACTAATGATAGGTTGAACTCAGATATTCACTTTCTTTAGTCCTTAACAAATTGCTGACAATATTGGAGTGAGAGAAATTGAATTCCACAAGCATGTCGTTGTCTTCTGATGTAAGTACTACTCAGCATTAATGCATTTGCCATACGGTAATGATACCAGGATCTTCATTTTCAAGTTGTGCAGTTTACTATATATGGGCATAAGAAATCTGTATGATTCTAAACATATTTTAAGATGTAATTGGACTGTAATTATTTTGAGGTTTCTCTGGCGTTGGGGACATTTTTATGTGTGTTACAATACATGGCTCATATGATTTGTTTGACTGATCATACAGTACATTAGCTGTCTATTTGTATATAAGTATAGTCTCTATATTTACATATAAATAGATATAGATAGAATACCTACTGTGTGTATATGCATATGCGTCCATCCACATAGACGATGTACTCTTTAAAATGAATGGGGACGTCCACCGTTATGTCTTTCTAGAGTGCGTTGGAGGTGTATAAGGAGATGCTCCTGCTGTACCTTGAAGAGGGCAGACGGCAGGTCAACTTCCTCTGCAAGGACCTGGAGCCATGGCAGATCATTGGAGCTACATTCATCACCACACTGGGAGCAGTCTGGGCCAAAGGCTTCCTCTTCCAACAAGAAAGTAATCCTCCACAAATGATGCATGTATATAATGTAGGCCTACTGACGACGGAATCGGAGATGATATCGGACAAAATGAACCCTGAGCTATGAACACTTTCCCATGTTCCATAGTTTAGTTAAGTGTTGAGTAAATTAGTTTGGCTGCCACTTTTGTAATTTAAAGCACAAAAATCCTTAGCAATGAATCATAGTGTTTGAATTCCTCAAGGAGTTCCCTAAGGGGTCAACTCAGGCCATTCTATCCACCCTTGCCAAAACGTGGTTTGAACGAATTACTGAATAGCCTTTTGAAGTAAACCTTTCGCTAGAAGTTTTTAATGGTTGCTGGGTGCAGGTCCTTAATCCGTCACAATCTTCCAGTCACCCCAATTTGTCGGAATACGACTGGAATTATCAGTGGTTAATCTTAAACTTTATCAGTGGTTAAAACTCAAACATGAAGACTTTCTAGAACTGTTATCAATCAATCATAGCGGTTGAATTCCTTCACAACGAGGTCGGCTCTACTCGTCTTTCAGCATGCTAGAAGTTTGTCAGACCTTAGTTTTAGTGGAGGAAACTTCAATAAGTTTTTAGTCTTTAGTGCTTGTGCTAGTCTTTAACATTTAGAAGTGCTTTGTGAACAGGGCCCCAGAGTTCATAGACCGCTGCTCGTCTTGTCCCGTGATTATAGGTTTACTCAGTCAGCTGTTTAATATTTGTGGTCAACTCTGTCTACCAGCATTTAACCACAACCGCCTCTCTGTTTCCTTGGCTAATAGGTCTAAAATCCAGAATCAAGAAGCAGTGCTTTCGACTCATCAGAAAAATACCCTTTGTTGGCGTGGCAGTAAGTATCAGTGGTTATTTTGTTCCTTTTTTTTCCCCAGCAGATGTGCCCTGACTCTATCTTT
>OMKK01001117.1:1357-17724 GCA_900302305.1 Polymixia japonica | reverse complement strand
CAGTTTAGGTCAAGGACATTTCACAATAAAATGTATGTGTGTGTGTGTATATATATATATATATATATATATATACAGTATATACACAGTATATATGTCTTTTTTTAGACCAAATTCTCAACCATAATTATAAAACACATATTCCAAACTGTTCCCAGAAGGAGACAAAGGCATTAAATATAAAATATGCTAATAATATTAGTGCATTATTGGACAAATATCATGTGTCTATATATCTATACACTGAGTTCTCAGTTAGGCCTTAATGTGGACACAAGATCAACTAGATACACGTTTACTACACCAATTTATAGGGTAACAAACATAAACATTTGATTTAGTTTGTGGTCGATTTAGTTTGTGGTCGTCTCACCCGGTCTTTCTTGTGCAACATCTGTGGGTTAAGAGTCCTGAACAGCTGGATCAGTCCGCGGGCAGACATCATCACATCTGAGAGAAATGTACACACACTCCATTAATTTGTGCATTGAGCAGTGCAATAAGAGGTGGGATGGCATTCACAAAAGGACCAAAGCATGGCCAGACCGACTTACTCTTGTCTTTGTGGGTCTTATACTGGGCCAGGTCCCGCAGCAGGTCTTCAGTAACGGCAAGCGGACAGCGGCCTGCCACCTCCTTGATGGCATTGATACTGCAGGTCAAACAGAGACAAAACACAGCATTACATTCGGCACACAAGTACCAAATATAATTGTCTTTAAAATTTGTTTGTGTACATCCACTTCTTTCTGCTCCCCCTTCATGTTGTTGAATCTTTGTATTATTAAAATAGGAAAACATAAATAAACATAACTAACAAATCAGCCAGGGGCTGCTGCCAGGTCGCGACCTACCCAACAGTCATCACCTCTCCGGAGTTCCTGTCTGTTACAAAGTTGTTGGCAATGGTCATGATCACAGGCTCGATGATCTGCATGAGTGAGAATATATGAACAGTGTTACATTGGAACCCTGGTGTCGAGTCGACCATGGCTTGTTTACTTCATGCGTTTGTAGCTGTACCTCAGGGGGAACTCGTTCGTGGGAAGACTGGGCAGCACACAGAAGGATCTTGGTCACTTCTAGAAACAAAACAGATGTTGTCTGAATTTTCTCATCAACACAAGAGAAAGGATTTACACTTGGTGAATGTATTATTTGTTTTTACCTCTTTGATGGGGCTGGAGAAACCTCTGGATGAAGGGGTAGAAATTGAAGAGGAAGAGCTGTAGAAGGAAACATTCAACAATCAACTTTCACCACAATACTTGATGTGTAATGTTGATGCAAACTCTGGCTCAAACATATTGAGACCCGAGTACTCATGGCTACTGACCACTATTGCTTGAACAAAATCACAATATAATATTAGGGTATTATTCCAGTGAGGAGCCTTCTATACAAATGACTAAACTTTTATTAGTCATAAAACAGAATGATTGATTGCAACTTCACAAATTTGATTCCCAAATTTGCATCATTAAAACTATTGCAGAAAGTAAAAAAATAGGCAAAGTAACATCAAATAAATATCATGCATATGAATCATTCTAAAATTAAGATAAATTCAACCCATAATAATAATAATAATAATTGTGTTGCAACTAATGTGTTAGTAGCTAACCATTGAAATAAATGCACTGTATTATGTATTATGTGTGATTAGAGCCGAAATCTCAAATCAGGGCACCTTTTATCCTCTGCCGTCACACTGAACTGGGGAGTGTAACTTACCTCATGAATTCCAACCAGTCTGGATATGAGATTCATCATCATGATCTTCACCTCAAAGCGCTCTTTAGAGCTTTCCAACTGCTTCAGGAGTTTCTCTGAGAAATCTGCGGAGGAAGAGATATTCCGAAGGCTAAATAAACCAGTGTCGTCCACTTCGGCCCCAGTGATCCTGGGTTATCTTGTTTGATGCACTTGGTGTCATGGTAAGGTTACGTGAGCCTACCTTGAGGATCGTGAATGAGGTGAATTGCAGAGAAGTTGAACACTTCTACTTTCTTCTTTTTCTTGTGTTTCTGCCCAGAGAGTAGAAAACAATGAGTTGCCAAAGTCACAAGTGATGAGCAGGAATGATGAATTGCGCTCGTCTGCCGTGTATGATAATGATACCTTGAGGACTTTCATTGCCTTCTCTAGCTTCTTCTTGCTCTTGGTGTTCTTCTTGCCAGTAGAGTACCTCACCATCAGGTCTCTGGCTGAGGGTCCTTCCTCCTAGAGATGAGACAGGATGGACTCATTGGTATAACACCCTGAGCATAAATCTAAATTTGTTTAATCACGATTGCATTGCATCACATCACCCCTTGGTCTTAAGTGGTGAATCAATCTATCAATCCCCCTCCAACAACTCATTCAGCTGTACTTGCCTCTGACTCTGAATCACTTCCATCCTGCTCATCCTCGTCTTTTCCAAGGAAGAACTTCATACCTGCTACAAGAAGCTGCACAGGAAAAGGAGGATATAATTCAGTAGACGTTATCCAATACAATAACTGAAGGAATGACCTTGAAACATAAAAGCATACCTTTGTCACTTTGGAGAAGCATGCTGTTGTAATAACGTTAACTGTTTTGGCGTCATTCCTGTGACATGGAAACAGAAGACAATAAGGTGTAATGGAAAAATCCAGTCTAAGCTACCTGACTATTTGACTATATGGCAGACTTCTCCCTGACTTGACTGAGGAGGAGAACCATATTATTATATGGCACAGACTTAATAAATACTTGTTGTATAATTGAAGCAACTATCTCATTCTCACAATTATTTTGAGCGTGCAATTATTAATTTCCTTCACAAAGGTCAAATCCGTGACAAGACTTCTTTCACTCATGTCTTCCTGTTACATAATACCTCTAACCTGTTAATTGTAATTCATTAAGGCTAGTGTATACAACACTGAACTCACCATATGTTCCTCTTGTAGAGCTCCACCATTACATCTAGCGAGATCTTAGCTGCTATGGGATTACTGTCTCTCAGCATTGTGTACATGAAATTCTGTAAAGTCTGAAACACATACAGTTTCAAAATCAGACGGTGGATGTGGGACATGTCAAGGTCTGGTGTTCAGCCATGTACGTGCAGGGTCAACCACAAAGCAAATAAGACCAGTCAAAAAACAAATGTGTTTCAATCCAGAGGGTGAATTTGTATGTCCTTTAAGATTTTTTACTTACTGTGTTGACCTTGTTGTTTTTGTGCTTAGCATTGATGTTTTTGATATCTGCTACAATGTGTGTGTACAGTGTCTGTGGACAGAAATAACATTTTCGGAAATGTTAAAGGGACACATCATGGAATAAAGGGGTCAGAGTGATATAATAAGTCCAAAAAAAATAAAATAAAGCTCATTGGAGAAAGTGAAAGACAGAACATTGCAGTCAGGTAGCAAAAGAAAATGTTATATGTACATTGTATATATAAAAACGTTATATATTTAATAATATGTTTCTCAACGAAAAACCTATGGTGACATTATTCTCCATGTTTTATCACTAATTCTTACCAAAGATGATCATACCATGAACATTTAAGACCAGCCCGTGATTATATGGTGGACAGGGCAAAGTAACAGAATGCGTATCCAATGCAGATAGACTACCTCGGGCCAGAATGCTCTCACCTTTCTAAGGAGCTTGTCATGACATCGCAGCAGTTCAAAGAAAAGCTCCAGGAGACCCGTGGGGTTAATCAGGTCCTTATTCCTTAGAAGAATCAGCGCTTTGCAGAACGTCTGACAGAGAAAGGGGTGAAAACTTGTTTATTAGCTAGTAGCTACTTATGTATAACCAAGAGGTATAGTGTTGTAAAGTTCCATGCTTTCTCACCATTCGTAGGTCTGGTTCCAGGACTGTGTGATGACTCAATAGCAACTCAGTCAACTCTTGAGGGAAATTGGAAAGTTGCTGCAGATAGCAGTGGCCAACCTTGGGGAACAACAAGAGCTTTAACTACACTCCCTATAACCGCATTATTGACATTTCACATTAGATCTGAACAATGTATCTGATCAACACGCTTACAAACGCAGACAACACACCTGTGCAAGGAACATGACCAGATCTGACAGCTCCTTGTTGGGCTTATCAGGCTGTAATTTGAAGATCTGTACATTGGACTGGTAATGTCGGTACTGTTGCAGAAACTGTGAAGAAATTAACAAAAACAATGACAATAACTGTTAAAGCAATATTGTAATATGTTGACAGAATATGTGTGCTCAATACTTGCTTTCGGTTACAATCACTACTTGGATTGGATTTTCAGAGCACAGTCTGTATACAGGACATGCCTACTAGCTAAAAGAGTTAGCTAAAGTTTAGCTAGAAACACTTACCTCTTCTGTGTATGACTGAGGATCCCTCTTTATAAGGTTCTGCAACTGTGGCAGATTGTTTGGTAATTTGTTGTTGTGTCGCCCTGACATGATTAATAATACTTTGCTTATTTATCTAACAATGAATCGTTACGAGAAATACTCTGCAATGCAAGCGTGGCTCATAGGTAGGCTGCCATGTTATTTTGGCATACACGTTTGCTACTACGGAAAGCGCAGAGGGACAAGTGAAACGACGACGAGAATTGGAAACGCGAAAGGATGGAGCCAAGGATTGTGTAGATGGCTTGCGTTACTTACTGCTACTTAGTAAGTTACTTATTTTTTTTTACAATTTTGCCACTGGGCATGAAACAAGAAACTGTCTCTGAGTAATATTTACACGTAGCCATAACTGAAAGCTTCAGTAAATTCAAGTATTGCCCTGTTAAAAAAATCAATGCCCACAATTGTCACCACAATGAAGGTGGTGATATTATGTGGCTCAACCCATTTCTTTGTTAAATGTGTGGAATCCTTTCCTTTTTGTGTTACTGAAAAATGTTCTGTTACTCAAAATGTCCCATTATTGCCCACATTTTCTTTACACAGCAATAATTTGTTTGTAAATAAAATGTTGTTACCGCGTCTGTCTCTGTCAGGAGATATGGACATCCCCTGTAGTTTAAAGCTGTTTGTGTGATATAAAATGTTTGTTATGCATCAGCATTGCCAGACGCGTTTTAGACACTACCTTTTTTTTTTTTATCCATTAGTTTAGTTAGCAGCTTCTGCCACAAAATGCTGCAGTCTTAGAGTCTTAGAGGCTGCAGCAATTGGCTGCAGCACAGTCAATACAGGGTTGTATATTTGTTGTCAGGGGATCTATAAACTGTACAGCACAGTCACTACAGCAGGGGCATCACTGGTGGTTTAAAGCAAGGGTGGCTAAGCCCCTAATAGGGGTCTGGGGGCATGGTCCCCCAGGAGAAAATTTCCACACAAAAAATCATCTGTCTACAAATTGTCATTTTCTATGACTTCTGAGAGCTGAAACCCAAAACATCTGTAACTTACCAAAGTGAATATAATAATAATAATAATTATACATAAAATGTAATCTTATCCTGCTCAGACTAACAAAATGCTCTCATCTCTAGGTGACAATACTCATACTTTGATTCTCATCAGTCTTCAACAAATTACTCCAACTGTCAGAAGCCAGGCTTCATCGTCAAGTCAGCTCACAGGTTTTACAGGCCTTGTGGTAAATCCAATTTGGTCCAACGTTGGACCAGTGCAAACAGCTCACTTTGTTGGGATAGTTAGTTGTGAAATGATTGCAATTTGTATGTCTGCCATCTATACCGTACTACTTAAGTGAGAATTTGTTGGGAGTGTAATACTTACACTTGTGTTACCGTTGTAGTGCATGCACTCACTAAATCAACCAGACGGTAGGAGCAGGAGTGTGTTTGTGTGTGTGTCTGCTGAAACACCTACCAAGTGCTGCTCACAGTGTGGGAAGACTTCTCTGTCACGTTAAGTCCTCGCACATGTGCACAGCGTTGCCAGGTTAGATCAATCACTACATGGTTATTACCAATTGTGGGGCCCTCTAGTGGTCACTAGGGCTCTTAGCAACTGCTTAAATCACTTAATGGTGCTGCTGGCTCTGAATGCCTGCATGTATTGTGTGTATGTATATATAAAACAGCTACATGTAAAGAATTAACACTTAAAACTTCCATGTCATGGTCAAAATCAACTTAGAATGTTTCAAAAACTGACCAATCCATGTCTAACATATGGGTGTAAATGCAAATCCTAATGTACTACAAGGCTAGTCTTGGTGCTGTGCCATACAAGGCTATTTATTGGGATTTGGAGAGAGTGAGGATGTAGAGGTGGTACAGTCTACAAGTACTTGAAGGTCCGCATCAACAACAAACTGGCGTGGTCTGTCACCTAGGATGCACTTTTTTAAGAAAAGACAAGGCACACTCCTTTCTGAGAAGGCTCAAGTCATTCAAAGTGGGCAACAGATGACTCCCCGTGTGCTTCCAACCTGTAGTGGCCAGCGTGCTTTTCTGAGGTCTGATGGAGAGGAAACATCAAGGCAAGGGGTCACTGTGCCAGTGCAAGGCCACTGCGCTACACTTATGCCGTCTGGAAACTAGAGCCCATTATTTCATGAATCTAACTCAATAAATTAGTTTAAACTGTTGAAATCTAGTGCGTGAGTCTATGGTCTCCATTCTTCCACCATCCACGTCTCGGCCTCGTCAGAAGACGACTTCTCTCCGCCGTCATCTGTTCGAGAACAGAGCCCAGAGGGCCGTCCCCTGTGTTCCCCTGGTGAGGCAGCTGAGGCCCCCAGCATGTGACCAAGAAAGACCCCCGGGTGCCAATGAGCGTCAGCCTGACCCACCTGCTAGACGCCGGATCAGGTGCACCCCGCTATGGCGCCACCTGAGCAACACCCTGATTGGTGCCGGGACAGCTGGGACCAGAGCTTCACGCACCAGCAGACAGAAGCCTAGACTCCAGCCCCCCTGATTCCTCCATTACAGATTAAGGACTTCCCCGGTACGGTCGGTATGGAAACCATGAAAAACAGTCTACAGTAACCTGATCTGACAGATGAACAGTCCTCATCTCCAGAAAGAGTTGAGGTTTGCTGTGTGCTCTAATAACTTCCGTCTCTTCCCCAATCCCCTCAACCCAACAGGCGGAGGAAGGCAGCCGCAGGAGGAGGCAGGAAAGGATGAGGCAGCTCCTCGTGAGCATCACAGCAGACCCTGAGGAGTTCTGCCAAACATTTAAACAGTAAAGGGAAGCCTGGAAAAGATAGATGTTTGTTCTGTGGGCAGGGGCGTCACTAGAGGTTTAAATCTAGAGGGGCTAAGTCTCTGTTGGGGGGGTATGGGGGCATACTTCCCCAGGAGAAGATTTTCAAAGAAACAACCTAAAAATGGATGACCTATGAGAGTGGGCATAGGCAATATAATACATACTGTATTTTGGTGGTGCTGAAGGGATATTTATTACATTACATTGCTGTAGTGTTTGGATACAACTTTAATACCGTTAGATTAATTATTACCTTTAACACCAATTTACTAGCATCTAGATAACTTTAGTTTCTTTGTGTGTGGAGCAGAACTATCACTTATACAAAGGGACTAGTAAAGCAAGTTCCATAAACAACAGAACCACACGACCTGCACCTGATCACTGAGGAGGATTCAGAGCTGTGTAAATGTGACTAAACACAGGTGGATCAGTGAACATTTCTCTTTTTAAAGTAAATGATAAGTGTTACGAAATGAGACCACGCTGCAACATCTGTAAATTACCAAAGTCCTTAAAGCGAACCATCTGCACTAAAACAAAATTAAAACCTTAAAATGTAACCTTATCCTGTTCAAACAAACAAAATGCTGTCAACTCCAGGCGACAATACTCATACTTTGATTCTCGTCAGTCTTCAACAAGTTACTCCAACTGTCAGAAGCATCGCTCCGGAGAGACTGGGGTCAGCTGTATGTTTAAGAGCTGCTGTGTGGGAGCATCAGCGAGTACCTTCTGTTTTTGAGGGTGGCAAATCTGTCAGTGATTTTGCTGTGGCTCAGTCCTCCAAGGGTGTCACTCTCAGTTGACTAGACTGCAAGACTATGCAACCTCTTCTGGGCCATTGTCCTGCGTAGCCCGGAGTGCAGGCGGCTGAATGCACTGAATGATCTTTCGCAAGAGCAGCTGCTCACAGGTATGGTAAGGACAACCCGAATGACTGCTTTCAGCGATGGAAACATATCACCGCCACTGCTATAAGTTGTCTTATAACAGTGTCTGACAATAATAAAAGTGTCTGACAATTAAAAAACAAGTATATTTGTCAACACGGGTTGAAACGTTCATAATCATTAATGATAACAGATGGAAACATATCACTGTCACTGTTATGAGTGTCAGCACTCACAATGCAGTATGTGCTTGAGAGACGATGGTTCATGAGTTGTACCTGTGAGCTAAAGGTGACAGCATTCGTGTTTGGTTACTCTAAAATGTGAGAAATGGACTCGTTTAGTGAATGACATGATTCACCTGACAAGCATTGTCAATTTATTTTACACTATGAGAATACCAGATCCCTGTAGTTCATGTGTTTGTTTATTGACTGTAGGCTGGGTATAAATCCACCTGAAAGTGATGTCATTCAACAGAAAAACAATGCAATACATTTTGATCAGCAATACTTACTCAATGGATTATTGGGCCAATTGTAGACAATCGTATTTGCGTGAATGTGCTTCACATTTGCATCTTGTGTGAAAGCAATGAGAAATGATATAAACGCTGTAAACAAATGAGTTAATGGTGTGGGGTATTTCACACAGTGTTTTGAAAACGGTCATTTGAGGATTGTGTTTAAGAAATTAAGAAAAACTGTAAAACAGCATTGTGGACCAGTGGTGGCTCCCCGTCTTGTGCTCGTTGCAGTCAGGTGTGTGTGGAGTCAACGGGCTGACCTAGGCCCCGCCCTGCAACCCCAACGCCTATTCAGGTGAAGGCTGTCAATCAAGTCATGGGCAGACAAGTTTGGAACAATGGCTTCATAAATCTTGGTAAACTACATATTCCGTTGCAGAATGAGGTAAAACTGGGATTCAGTTTATAGATTATATACGTCAGAACTATACTGTGACCATCGGCAACTAAAACAAGAAGCTTAAAAAGGTACTGACACATTTGTCATGATTCCGTTGAGCCTCTTGAAGGTGTTGGTTGTCTGTTATTGTATTCCTGTGCACAGAGAGGCCAGAACGTCAGCGATCCTGATTTCCATTTCAATACATTTCATTAACAGCTTGATTGTCTAGATGGTATACTGTTACGTTTTACATTCAGCACATTACCCAAATGATTTTTAAAGAGATGGCAATTGGCAGATATAAATACAAAAAAATTAAATATAAAATTATGAATCAAAGTAATGAAAAAAAGTAATTTTAAATCAGTATAGTTTCTGAAAATTTAAAATTGATATCCAGCCCTACTCAGCTGCATGTATCTGGTAACAAGGAAACAAGGGTTACACAACTGATTATTCTCCAAGCACTCTCACCTTCATAACCTCCATTCACCTTTACACCATCACACTTTAGCATTGCTTTTTGTCATGAAAACCCTTTATGTGCATTTAGCTCACTTTTATATAAATTAAGTTGGGATTGTTGTAGATGACAACCTGGTAACATTCAATACAGGTCGAATGCATTGAAAACTTGTCAACAGTACTGTAAGTTTTGCCATTATCAACTGCATGTTGGTCAAAACATTTTGCATTGAAATGACAGAGACATGGAGGTGAGTGACTCTCTTTAAAAATGTTCTTCTATATAACATTTAAAACATATCCACAGTTTAATTTTCATGAGATGAATATGTACACTTTTAATTTCATCAATTACCTCAGGCAGTCAGCAATTACTATATAATAGATTTACAAAGCAAATACTGTCGTAGTATTCTGTCAAGGCAAGTTCCAGCATCAAAATAAGATTAAAAATGCACAAGTATAATTTTGTTCCACATAAAATATGAATTCATTCATCAATTTCATAATTATTTTATAATATCCAAGTATTCAGAAAAAAGTGTTCTCTTGTGGGCGACGATAAAAACATACAATCAACAGTTCTCATGAATGCATTGAGAGAAGTAGCAGCCAAAGGAGAGAACTCAAAAAGCAAAAATAAAAATATAGACTTCTTTAAAGGTTTTACTCTAATGAAATTGAATATTTAAGGCATTTTAAGAACTTGTACTGTGGTTTGGCAAGATCTGCCTGTGTGAACTGTCCTCCATTTTCGTTTTTGCTCTCAAAAAACAGGAGCCGAGGGCTATATGTGTTGGGATATGTAGTTTCCACTATCCTGAGATTTTCTCCTCTGCTTGAAGACATCTGAGTACATATAAGATCACTTGATAGCAGAAAATATATTGTTCCTGTAAAAAGAGAAAAAATGTATCAAAAAATTGCCAAGGGGATGTACTGTAAAAACACTGCATTATAATTTGAAGCTACTTAATAATATAATCAAAATGTTGAAAAATCACCTCCGTTTGGACCATTCCCTGTCTCTGAAGCCTCATATTCCTCACGACATCTGAAATATCAAACTACAGACAGATCATTTATTAGTACATCATCACGCGGAACATAAATCAGTAAATACATTTGAAAGAAAAGTAAAACAAAGTTGAGCGATAAAAGTTGCCATTCTTACATCAGCGTCCTTACTGATGAGACCCAGGACCACGTCGATGCAAATGAGCGTTCCAGAACGGCCGATGCCTGCGCTGCAGTGTGTGACGATGGGTCCTGACCGGTGAATGTGCCTCATATATGAGATGAAGGTGAGCAGCTGCTCTGGCTGAGAGGGCGTCCCGTGGTCCGGCCATCCCGTGTAGTTCAGATGAGTGACGTGCTGGATTTCATTGGTCTGAAGAGGGTAGCAATTGTAACGTTAAACGAAAAACGTATACAAAATGACTGAACTCGGAGAGTAACATGGCATCAGGTTAAAGTGTGAACTCACCTGGACATCTTTGACCTCGATGACCCTGATGACAAAGTTGTCCAGGTACTGGTCTTTGACCAGTGTGATCTGTAGCCTGTCGTCCACCATCTCTGCCGTCCTTGGAGTGTCTGGCCAGTACCGTTGACACTTCACCTTCCCCCCCTCTACTTCCTGGGTCATCATGGCGATCACATTAGACTTCTGCTCCCAGACCATCTGCCAGAAATCACCCAGAGTGGTGGGCAGGGGTCCCTGGCAGGCAATGTACAAGAAGTTCTCGTCCTTCACTGACATCTTGATGAAGTTGGCATTGATGTAGCCCCCGTCTTTGCCCAGGACAACCCGAGTGGTATCAACTGGAAAAGAAGAGTTAATAGAAAAATGCTTCATCATATGAAATAAAATGACATAATATTAATATTAGGGATATTTGGAGTATCAAAAGTTAAAATAGGAAATCAAAATTTAGCCTTGGTCCCAAGGCAAGACATCTTGTGTTATGATAGAAAACCGATCTGCAGTAAGCTTACAGGGAACAATGTTCTTGTAGCGGTTCTTCTTTTTGTTCTCCTTCGTCTGACCTATTAAACAGTCGTCCAGCGGCTGTAGATTCTGAAGATTCTGTCAGAGAGCAAAACAGACAACCACATTAACACGACATTGCATATATATCCAATTTATTCACACAGATTCCATTTTAAAGATAACTGGATTAGAGTGAGAGATGATTACTTCAAACTCCTGCAGAGGAATTTTCTGTTCCAGGAGTCCCCTCATCATACGGACCACCGTGTTGAGTTTTAGCCCTGTATACTGGCCGTCAGGAACCACCTTGACCAGCGGCAGAGAGGTCAGCTCATCTTCTGTGATGATAGGCCCGTCTGGGGGGGGAGTAATATGAACGGAACAGAACAGTTTGAGGAGGATTCCGAAATTGGCATGAAATTGTATACGGAATTTTGATTAGAAAAAATGATTAAATTTCGACCTAGCTAACTACACAGGAACTTACTGGCTACTCCAGTAACCAAATCAACTGACTGTTAAACTAAGAGGGCAAAAATAAGAGAGCGGTCTGCCCATTTATCACTAACAGCCAACAATGGAGTGGCATGTTATCTCTTCCTTTTTATAGACTCCTTGCTCTCAGTCCTCCACAAAGAAAGAAATGTTGGAATAGAGATCTCAGCGACAAACACATTATTTAGTTTGTCAAAATGTAGTTGCTACCCAAATTCCCATACCACGCACATACATAAACACAAACACTATCATTAATTGCCTTAAGGGATCCATAGCTTTTGCTTAAGAGAGTTAGCTATCCAAATTCTTCCATTTAAGGCCCTAAATTGTAAAAAGAACTAATGTGGTTGTACTGCACTTTGATATTTCACTCACCCTCTCTCAATTTGGAGTTCATGTTCTCAATAGGCAGCTCGTCACTTCCCCATGTGATGTCATCCTCCTCTGGCTGCCCAGCGCTCATCTGCAGGTAGCTACCAGCCAATCACAACAGGTCAACAGATGTTATGCTTACATTAACAAACACCGACATGAGCGGTATTGTAGTATTTAGTGCAGAGAGTAAGTAGTTCTTACTTTTCATTCATTGGGTTGTCTACATTCTCCTCTTTCCAATCAACTTTCCGGGAACTCTAAATCCAAAGGAGACCCAGGCAAATTATAGAAAAAATCCCCACAATGAACCAAGTATAGATTTCAGCTAAAATTAAGCACTCCTTTTGCATACAGGCAGACACTGTGTTTGTTCTCGTTTGTTAGATCCATACCTCAGGGGAGTCTTCGGGTAAAGATGAACCATCACAGTCCGTGTCTTCGGACAGCTGCGTGCTCTGCTCGGTCTCTCTCCTTTGCTCTGGGGAACCAGCCTCATAGTCTACAGAACATCACAACATAGGAAGTTGGTCGTAGCCAAGTTTGTAAAGATTTACCGGTTTTATTATCTGAAATTTTATAAACAAATAAGGTTATTTCATTAACAAGCTTTGTTACACATCAGAAATGAATTCACAGCCTCTATCAAGTTTTACAGTAGACTTGCTAGCCTGGACATTGTACCAATTGGTGGAATGACAACGAGGCTGCCAGACTTCAGCCCATCATGGGGAGTACACATCTTGGTCTTTACTCCACTGTCCTCGCTTACATCTGAAAAGCGCAGAGACAAGTAAGTTGTGTCATGAGGTCAAGTTCAATTGATCACTAATTTATTCAAAGAAATAGATCAAACAACTCTACTACAAGTCATAAAAACATACTCAAATTAATTTTAATAGGCTCCAATTATTTATTCAAACCAATTATTTATTCAAACAGCAAACCAAATGTGATGATCAGACAAAACCTGTCTACCTGTGTTGCCATTGCATTTATCAGAGTTGATGGGTAGATAGGCCAGGTATGTGTTAGGGGTCTGGTCAGGTGGTCTGGACACTATGAGATGCACTAAGCCTTTGGCTTTGCGGATGGTGGTGACAGCTTTGGTGTGGGACACACCTGTCATCAGTTCCTCGTTCACCTGCGGACATAATGACAGAAAGACACACAGTCAGGACAGTTAAAATAAAGACCTGTAAAATAGCCTCTGTGAGCATTAAATAGTCAAGGTCTATCTAGGCAGCTGCCATACAGAATGCCAAAGAAAATTGATATGATATGATTTATATTTTGTTTAGGAAAACTATATTTATTGTTATGGCATTGAATCACAATCAGACTGGAAAAACACAACTCACTTTCAGCAGCCTGTCCCCAACCTGCAGCTTGCCCGAGGACTCCGCTACACCCCCTGGTGTGACAGACTTGACAAAGATCCCCCTCTCCCCTCCAATCACTGAGAAACCCAGACCCCCTGATGGAGGCTTCTCCAGCTCCAGCTCAATGATCTCCTCCTGGACATACAACACACAACAATACCATGTTTAATCAAATTTAATCCACCACTGCCCAAAGATAACATGTCAACTGGTCACATCCCCAACCCTTGAAATAACATGTGTGTCCTCGCTGGCCTAGGATACCTCCTGACTTATCCGCTGTCTGAACAAAGAATGAAACATGACAACACTTTCTGTTTCAAGAAGATTATTTCACCATTCCAAACCTCAGTGGACAACTTCAACTGAACCATAAAGGGTTACAGGTCAATTCAGGATTAAATGATTTTAGATATTAAGAGCTGTATGGCAGCATTTAAAGATTGTGTTGACTCACAATTTCATAGCTACAAGAATATTCATCCTGGCAAATTATGGCGGGCCTACAGGGACAAAGTGGAGTCCGACTACTACAGCTCTGATCCCAGACGTATGTGGAGTGGACTACGCTGCATCACGGACTACAAAGGGAAAAACAGGGACATTGTTCAGCCCACCGCATCGCTCCCAGACGAGCTCAACACCTTCTACGCTCGGTTCAATGCGGACAACACAGCGCCCGCCATTTGTCCGCAGGTGGGCGAGGAGGCTGCCACGTTGACTCTAGAAACGGCCGACGTCAGACGGTCCTTCAAAAGGGTCAACCCGCGCAAAGCTCCGGGGCCGGACGGTATCCCAGGCTGGGCTCTCAGGACGTGCGCTGACCAACTGGCTGAGGTGTTCGCCAACATCGTCAACCTCTCCCCGTGTCAATCCGTAGCCCCCACCGCCTTCAAGACATCCCCAAGAAACCAGTGGCCTCCTGTCTAAACGACTACCGCCCTGTCGACATCAATCATCATGAAGTGCTTCGAGCGACTAATCAAAACCCACATCTGCTCCTCCCTCTCTGCCACATCGGATCTGCTTCAGTTTGCATACAGACCAAACAGGGCCACAGATGATCGCCTTGGCAACACACACTGTGTGAGAATGCTCTTCATTGATTACAGCTCGGCATTCAATATCATCATTCCCTCAAAACTCTTCCCTAAGCTTGTTGACGTTGGACTGGAGACTTCCTTTGACTTCCTGACGGGCAGGCCCCAGGCGGTGAGAATCGGCAGCCACACCTCCTCCTCGCTGATGCTCAACACAGGCGTACTGCAGGGCTGTGTGCTCAGTGCCTTGCTGTACTCCCTGTTCACTCATGACTGTACTGACAAGCACAGCTCCAATGTCATCATTAAGTTTGCTAACACAACCATCCTGGGCCTCATCCCAGACAATAATGAGACGGCCTACAGAGAAGAGGTGAGGACACTAACCAGCTGGTATCAAGACAACAAACTCTCTCTTAACGTCAGCAAAACTAAAGAGATGATCGTGGACTACAGAAGACAGCAGGGGGGTGGACACCTCCCCATCCACATCGGCGACGCTGGGGTTGAAAGGGTCAGCAGCTTCAAGTTCCTCGGTGTGCACATCACAGAGGAACGCACCTGGACGCTACATACAGACACCGTGGTCGGGAAAGCTCGCCAGCGGCTCTATTTCCTGAGGAGACTGAGGAAGTTTGGCATGAACGCCAGCATCCTCACAAAGTTCTACAGGTGCACCATCGAGAGCTTGCTGACGGGCTGCATCACCGTCTGGTACGGGAACTGCTCAGCCCACAGCCGCAAATCACTACAGAGAGTGGTGAAGGCTGCACAGCACATCACTGGCAACAGTCTCCGGGCCATTCAGGACATCTACCACCAGCGGTGCCTGCGGAATGCACACAGCATCGCCAAGGACAACAGCCACCCAGCATGCAGACTATTCTCCTTGTTACCGTCTGGCAGACGATACAGGAGCATGGCCGCACGCATCACCAGACTTAAGGACAGTTTTTACCACCAGGCCATCAGGCTTCTCAACTCAAACTGTTAAATATTCCACATGGCATACCTGCCTACCTGCTTTTTTAAGTTTTTTAACTACTACTGCACTGTTTACTGCACTGCTTACACAAAGACAGATGCAGACCATGTCTGCTGCACCGAACTAGGACAATCAACCAGAACCGCTACTATTAAACCAGGACAATATGCAAAACTGTTGGACACAACTGCACATTACTTCTATATATAAATCCTTCATATTTCATATTTATATACTCTACTTTACCTCTACATGCAAATCCCTCTCTTATATGCAATACTGTTGGATTCACCCGTACTTTACTTCGATAGATAAATCCTTCATATTCACATGTATATACTCTACTTACCGTTATGCTCTTGTATATGTATACAGTGTATACTTCATACTCCAGTACTGTTAAATACACTTGTCACTTTAACACAGGAATCCTTTTCATATATGTATATATAGTGTTATATTTATATATAGAATTTCTTGCAATTTTTGTTTTTATATCTTGTTCATCCTCTTACCTTAGATTCTATATTTTTATTTTTATTTTTATTTATATTATTATTTCCCTAAATTTGTTTTTTATTTTCCTTATTAGTCTTATCATCAGTATATCTATTGCTGAGCTGATCTGTTTCTCTCGTCCAGCACAT
>OMKK01001112.1:0-11338 GCA_900302305.1 Polymixia japonica | reverse complement strand
ACATACGCAGTCTATGGATCAAACCCAGTTGACATGCACAAGCCAAGCACTCCGCTTTTTTTTTTTTTGCTTTTTTCAGAAGATCGTTTCTTCTGTAGAAAGTAGCTCCGATTAAAACTGCTCACAGGTCTGATTTTTGTTTGTTAATTTGGATGAAGTGAAATAAACTTTTAAACCAGTGCAAATGAAACCAAAACTATATGCATGACCCTGACCCTTTAAGAGTTTGTATTAAATACAAGGATGGAAAGGGTTTTGAATGGCATGCACTCCACATGATAGTAGCAGTAGTTTAGCAGCTAGCTAACTGCAAGAGTAATGGCTTGAAAAAAAACAAAAAAAAACATACCTTCTATTATGTCAGTCATAGTCACAACGTTTGCTGTTGCGGTAATGAGCTGTGATTCACTAAGTCGGGCGTGGCCCGTGCATTCAGTGCAGATGGTATCGTGAGGAATTAAGTGCCTCAGAAAGTCACCTCTTGAATTGACTACACTGGGAGGAAGATCTGCAGGAATCTTCTTCCTGAAGATGTAGCGCACCATCCGTGACGGCATCCGGTCACCAGGTGGGTATCGTGCCCCTTCTTCCTGTTGCTGTTCCTCCACATCCTCTGCAACATTTGGAAAGGAATCAACGAGCGTATCTTCCGTACGCCTGACCTTTACAAATAACGCCAGGGCCATCTGAAATAGATGCTACTTCTGCTATGCTTTTGTGGATGCAGCACTGGGCAGCACCATTCAACCCGTCTACTATCATCCGTAACAAGCACTCAACCAAGCCTACTATTATATAAAATTTCCGGCTCATACACAGAAATGATTTTTTTTTTGGTGGGAGGTCCACTAATATTCACCAGGCAGAGGTGCTCCCTTATTCTTAGCTTCTGCTTGCTGTTGTAGACACTTTTTTCATGTACCATTTTTGTCAAAACATCCTCTTCAAGCATAGGGGTGTCAGTTCAGACAGGTGGGCAATAGGTGAGGGACTGCAGATGGTGACACTCGAACGGAAAGAGGTTGCTTCGATCAGCAAAATCTGCACTGATCTTGCACAAGTCCACACCTGTTGATCTGTGCCGACTGTCTTTCCGTGTGTGCTGGATCCAGTAATTGTCTTTGCCACAACAACAACAACAAAACAAACATTTCGGGGATCAATACACTCACAACTCACGTTGACGTTCAGCTGTTATCTCCCTCTTGTTGTCCGAGCGCTTCCTTTTTTTAGGTGTGACCTTAAGTTGCGTCTGTTAAGTGTACGTCCACAGTGGTCGCAGCTGCTGCTTTTGTCCCTGCGCACGGTGGCGGCGGTTGGGATGTTTGTATGGTAAGTGTGTCTTCGCGTGACTTCAGGTGAGATGTGAATTGAATTCTCCCGATAACAGTCTTTTGGCAACTTGTGCAGTGAAAATGTGACACGTCTCTGCGCTGACGACTGCATTCCCAGATGAGATAACCCGTGAATGCCAGCCTCAATCCGGGCCGTGCCGAGCCAGAGCTACGGTTCCCATCGGGCGACAGCTTAGGTTTCCATCCAACCGCGGTGTCGCTACCTTGTAGGGAATTGTTAGGAGATACAGTGCAGTAGACATATCTTTGGGTTGAAAACAGAGGTTACGTCTGCGATCCACGTGTTAAGATTTCCCCTCCATAGTCTCTCAGCTGTCTTACCGAGAGTGTGCTAGGTGTGTGTGTGTTTTGTTACATTATCAACCAGTTACAATTTGAGTTTTTCTTACATTTCTTAATTACATAATGTATTGCTACATTACCAGCTCTTACAAGCCCCCTCACTAAGACCAACAGTAATTAGTCTGGACAGCAGTAACTCATGGTCGACTGAGTCAAAAGCCTTTGATAAATCAACAAACATTGCAGCTCAATATTGGTTTTTTTTAATAGTTAATAATGGAGTTAATAATGTCACAGACCACCAACATAGCTGCTGTTGTGGTACTGTCTCCAGCCCTAAAACTAGACTGCATCTCACTCAACATGTTGTTTTTCAAGTAAACACTGCTTTAACTGAGCATTTACAAATGATTCGAGGACTTTAGCTAGAATGGGTAGTTTGGAAATGGGGCCGTAATTATCTACATTTGAGGAGTCCCTACCTTTCAATAGAGGTAGAACATATGCTGCCTTCCATATTTTGGGAATACAGTTTGTCGCAAGGCTCAATTTAAAAACATACAGTAAGTAATAGGCCCTGCAATCCAGGTTATCAGGTCCTGCAGACTTGTTAGGGTCTAAATCTTTCAATGCTTTACAGACCTCAGCAAAAGTGATATGGTTGAATGTGAAGGTGTTCTCTTGCTGGGCTGACTCAGAACTCACTGTGACAGAGTTTACATTGTTTACATGGGCAACATGTAGATTATCAAAGCATTATCAAAGAGTGATCCAGCCAATATAAAATTCCTGTTGAAAACCTCAACAATATCAGCTTGGTCTTTGACTTCCTCAGAATCAGCCAGTAGATGTTCAGGGAGGCCAGAGGAAACATTGGAGCCTGACACTGATTTTAAGAGTTTCCAGAATGTGTAAAGACTATTAAGGTTCTCTGACATTCTTCAAATAGAAATCAATCTGATTCCCTGATCATTCCAGTGTATATGTTTCTCAGGGCTCTCAGAGAAGACCAGTCAGCAGGTATATTAGACTGTCTTGCTTTGGCCCAAGCAACATTTCTCTGTCTGATTAGGTTTGATAAGTTATCTGAGAACCACGGATTGTCCATGATCCTCTGATCCTGAATTTCTTCACAGGGGTATGTTTATCACAGATGGACATAAAAATAAGGCAGGATTAATGTGGTTTGCTCACGCAGAAAGGCTTGTACATCAAAGTATTTAAAAAAAAAACTCTATTTAAAAAAAAAAGCAAGGTTTCCCAATAGAACTATACTTATGGGGAGTATTTGTTAAAGTCCAATAATGTCCAATAATGTAGATTTATCAAGAGCTCTGGGATTTAGTCTTGCTGGAGCATTTACCATTTACGTAAGATTCAAGGAGTCACACAATTGTTTAAAAGTGTCTGAAACTGCTGTGAGCCAGTTCAAATCCCCCGTGAGAATGAACTCAGAGACATTTTAGCTTGTGCAAGACATCAAGAGAGCGAAATAAGGGCATCACTCAAGGCGGAAGACGGTCTATAACAGCCAACTACAGAGAAGCAGGAGTTTGTTGACACTTTCACTTCGACAACAAGCAATTCAAAGTATCTACCTTTGGTGGCGGACAGGATTACAGCTTTTATATTTGGAATTCACACAGATTGCAACTCCCACTCCGTTGCCTGTTCGATCAGCTCTGAAAACCATGTACCCATCAATTGCGATCAAGTTATTTGTGACAGACTTGTTGAGCCAAGTTTCTGAGAGCACCATAACATTAGCATTTCTTGTGCTTGCCCAGATTTTAATAATATCCGATTTAGGAATTAAACTTCTGGCATTTACATGCAAGAACCCAAGACCTGCTCTATTCTTGAAAATTCCTGAAATCAACAATAAAAGCACAATAGATCTCAGTTGCTCATTACGCACAGTCTTGAATTGGCTCTTAGCTCTGTCTATAAGATGAGATAGATCATTTGACACAGTAAAATAATCATGTAGAATTTCCAAGTTTTATAAGTATGCTACCAAGTCCGTTTGTGATTGCTCCTGGTACAGTTTAACTTGCTGGTGTGGGTCGATTTCCCAGTGGCATTGGCAAAAAGGTCTCGTTGGAGTGTTGGCAAATTCTACAATGTGAAGAGGAGATAATTCACCTTTAATATGTAATCCAACACCTAATGACACTCTTATTAAAATGTTAAAACTACACTAAATTGACCTTCACAGTGGAGTGAAGGTTTGACCAAGATTACCATTTAACATTCAAGAATAGTAGAGCTACAATGCATGCATTCTTTAAAAGAGATGTTTCTATTCTAAAAGAAGATTCTGTTATATTCACATTTTCCTGCAATATTGCAGACTGATTATTGATTGAATAAGTTTTTACAGTAATAAATAAGTGTTTACATGACCATTAATCTCAGTGTCCTTATAATTGCAATAAGATCAAAGTATTGGTAATATACATAATACTAGTGTAAATGTGAATGTAGACTGTCTTCTTTCAGCTGTTAATTTCTTCCTTCTTTAAAGTATATTCCTGGTGCGTGATAACTCACCGAAGTATTGAATGAGAGATAGCATACAAATTCATAAAACTATACCAGCCTTCCTCACAAAACCATTGCAAGCCTAGAAGAGCGGTTTGTAGTAAACAGTGTAGCCAGCTCTTTGTGATTCACAGTGAGGAGGTTTATATGTTCTATCTCAGCTGGAAGGACTTAAATCCAGCAGTAAATCCACGTCCCCTGATGATAAACCATGTCTGCACGATGACTACACACACATCATCACCTGCCACCACTCTGCTTCATACAGGGTGAGATGTACACGCACACACACACGCATACACACAAACAAACACAAACCCTGCTACACAAACACCCTGCTCCGTCTCCACCTTCCACAACAACATGTTTGTAACATGTAACATGTATGAGTCACTGTCACTGCTCAGAGCCCCGTGAAGTGGACAGGAACTAGACCAGATGACATCAAAGGGGGATTGGAGTCCATGCTGATGTCATTAATGAGTTCAGTGTAGCTTCCTACAACCCAGGAGGACGTTGAACAGGAGAAAGTGAAAGAATGAAATGTAAAGGAGAAGAGAAGATGGTGGAGGACAGAAGGGAGGATTAAGGAAGGAAGATATGATTAAGGATAGGAAGCAAGTAGTGATAAGACAAGGTGACATGAAGAGTAGATGGGTGTAGTTAAAACTACTTTAACAGTTCTATGTAATTATGAATAACTCACCCAATCCAGTAAATATTTGTATCTAGTTAGACACCAAATCTTACTAAATGGACTTTTGAATGTTTATGGTTTAGAGCTAGTATGTACATAGGGACACTTTGTTGCAAAAAAAAAATCCATTGGTAAGATTGAAATGAATCTAGTTGCATGTTGTGTTGGTTGGCTTCTATCATGTGTCCTTTTGATGAGTTTTTGTTATTGTGTGAAAATCAGGCAGTTCCGTAAAGTTACTGATTGACCGTAGTACTGAAGTAATGCCTCAAAGGAAACACATTTTAATGTGTCTGCGGTTCATAATGATGCACCTTAAGAAAAAAAGTATTTTTCACCAATCATTTAGCGTGTTTGTTAATTACACCGCACTACACACACACAGTCACACGCTAATTGCATTTGAATTTTAGAAGCGGGCTCTCCGGAGGCCTGAGCTGGATGATTAAAGGCGGATCACTGCGTGAATAACAACAAACAACGTGCCGGGTCAGCAACTAACTAGCAACTAACTGTTTTAGAATAGCTCACTAACTTTGGCCAGGTTCTGGACTTAGATAGGCCTAACACTTGGCACCATGTAGGACACATTCTTAACGTTAGCTTAATAGTCTAGTTCTGTATTTGAATGTAGGCTGTCTCAGCTCTTCCATGCTTCGTCTTTGGAGTTGAAGATTATCGGCTCGTGTTGCTGTGATGTCAGATGATCCGTTCTTTTCTTACAGTCCAAAGTCCACCTTTTATGGAACCCAGACACTGACAGAAACAAACCTGGCGTCATCATAGGTATCGACTGGCTGTAAAGAGAGAGGAGGGGTAGAGGGTTGAGGTGAAGGATTGGAGATGTGAAAGCAAGCAGACATTTTTTTTTTGTTTTAGTTTTTTTTTCTTCCGAATTTCAGAAAAAAGCCTCGACTAAATTGGTGGATATCCACATGTAGGTCAGAAGGCTGGGAAGAAGAGAGCCTCCCCTTCACCCATATAGAGCAGCTGGAGATGATGGAAGAGTTCAAAAGAGAGCAGCAACTCCTCAAGGACAAAGCAAACCGTTGAAATCCTGGTATGATTTGCAAGAGACTCTGGACGTGACGATTGGCACAGTAATAGCAAGAAGTATGCTTTGTTTTATTTATCAGTATTATTCTGGGGTATGTCAATAAAGATTGTCATAGCCTGGTGTTTTTCCAAGATTAACAGGGATAATTCCCCCCCCTCAACTTGCAAGAATTGGAGGGAAAGACCACAAACTGTGTCCACAAAGTTCTTGACAGGTATTTTTAAACAGTCATCCCTACATATAGAGCTTGTCCAACATTACATTCCTTGTCAGTTTGCCAATAGACAGGAAGTGATTCCTTGTGATATACTCTTTATTCACCTGGCTAACATCTTAAATCAGAAAGAAGACAGCTGTGAAAAACCAGGCAGAGCTCCAGAGTATGAAATATGTTATATTTCATTCAGAAATACCACATTATCAAAACTAAAAATGATATAGAATTCTCAGAACTACAATCATATGACTCATGACTGAATGTTGTTTTGGCGCCGTTGTTTTCCTAGATCGCTCTGAACATGAGCAGATGATCAATGAGAAAACGACGAATTCACTTATATATTTCGAAACGCAAAAGCTAGGGTGGTTGATAATGAATATTGAAGTGAATAGGTACTTCTGTGTCCTACCACCTCGTTGTGTCACAGTCAGTCAATACAGCAGGCATGTCAATAAAGCAAATTAGACTTTCTTAAGTACTTGGTATGGAAAAGAGTAAGGAGCTGATGCAATTGGTGCTATCAAATGCTCACCTCCCATCATAGAGGTTTTGTTAATTGGTTTAATTAAGTGGTTCCAAAAACCTACGGCGTCGCAGAACCGCACCTCTTTCCTCCACTCTTGGCACTGCTCAGCCCTACTCTCACCACGCTACCGTTGCTGTCGATTATCTCCATACACGTTATTTTCTAAATGGGGCAATTTCCGTTTTTTCAGGCTCACCAACCAGCTGATGGCAAAATTCAATATGAAGGGGAAAGGGCAGAAGCAGAAATTGGCTCTGGAGACGATCATATTCACTACCTCAACATCTTTCTGAATTATGCAGCACATTACCTAAACGAAAGGTCAGTGGTAGCTAAGATCTACTGTAGCTGTAGGAGAGAAAATGCTCTGTTCAACCGATAGAAGTTGATTTGATGAAATTTTATCAAGGGACCATACCAGTGTAAGTTTTACTTCTCGCCATTACCGAAGATGGTCCCTGTCTTTAACAAACTTTATGTGCATTATAGGTGTATACGGTGTATGCTAATGCTTTAGCTAGATAGCTATCAGCCTACCTCATTAGCTGTCATTCACGTTGAAAAGGTGTGAAACAGCATTCCTTGAAACTTGCTAACCATAAGTAATTCCATCCAGCTCGCAGACTCACCCCTTCCTAACGTACAAGCGGTGCAAGTAAACCGAGACCAGCGTCACACTTAAAAGTCACCTGTATGCTGCTGCGCACCCCACCAAAGTCACCGTGGGTCTGTGCAGTATTGGCATCTTGATATCTGAAGGGAGGAATGACCCCGAGTCATGTTTCAGCGGGTCTAGCAGATTGGGCTTGAGCACAACGTGCTGGTAAAAAAGAAACCCACACCGGTGTAACAACTACACACAGACGTATTAAACTTATTAGACTTATTAAAAGATAAAATAGGCAAACATGGTGGCCAAATGCATGTCTTAATTGATTGAATCTATTAATTGATTCCAGATCACAATTATACCTTAAATTGTCCACTGGAGCTTGCTGAAAATGTTTCCTGTGGACTGTTTGAGCCCTCATAAATATAACCATGTAAATTAATGAACCTTCAGTGTCATAACTCCATCAACGGCTGAGCATAATTGGTAGCACAAAAGCTGGGAAGAGTAATAATAAGCATGAGGGACTCCAGAGCTGGATGTTTTCACATACTAATATGTTTGCCTTTGTATATTTAGATTTTTTGTTTTTGTTCAAAAACACCTAAAAACATGCACTAGGTAGATGGGGGACATACAGGGGTGGAAGTACTTGCCTGAGTACTGTAGCCTATAATTTTGATACATTTGTACTTTGTACATTTTTAATTAGTATGTTGGGTATGCTTATTTTAAATGGATATGTACCTCAGTGCCTTTAAAAACTGATGTATGATTATCTCCACCTGTGCCTGTGTCAGTCAGTAGAAATCGGTTGATTCTCTCACTTTGCCCTGTGAACCGATGTTTTGCTAGCAAGGCCTTTTTTGAAAATGTTTGAAATACTAGTTAGTGGGGTTATTGGAGGTTATTCTGATTTTGAGTATTACAGAGAGACTTTTTCTCTCCTACTTTTTAAAGCCGGTTAGTATTAAATAAAGCTGATTGTAAGTGAAGACTGTGAGGGACTCTACGGCTTTACTTGTCAGTAAGGCCAAAGTCGGTTCAAGTGGAGCGCAACAGGGATGTCTGAAATTAGTCCAAGAAAGACGTCATAAAAACTTTAATTTTGAACCTTGTGAAGATATCCTTTGGACGTCTGTAGTCGACAGTGAAATTACATCATAAAAACTTTAACTTTGAACTCTGTAAAGATGTCCTGTGGACGTCAATCGTAAACGTTCAGAAGGTGTCTAAAAAAGACTTTCTAAAATTCCATTCTGGCTCCTCAGTGGACGTCTTTTGGACATTTCTTTGCTCCGTTGGCTGACTCTGCTGAGAGCGTTTGATTAATGAGTCTGTTGCGCGTTATACTTGGGCGCTCTGTTTCACCCCACCGGAGCTCTCAGCTAGCAAACAAACCCTGGGATAGCCTCCCTTAAGACTTTACTCTGTACCCCTGTTGCTCTCTGTTGTCTCTCTCTCTCTTTCTCTCTGTGCTCATGCTGTCAACTGATTCCAAGTGTTTGTCTCATGTAGTTTCCTGTACAGAAGTCATATATTTTAATCTGTCAATTCTCTAGAGGATTGTGGCTTGGTGAATACCTGTCCTCAGGTGTCCATATCTACAAAGAGAGCGCATGAATTAGAGATAGGAGAGAAGTAATTATGAGTTGTATTTAAAACACAGCATTGCGTGCTGTGGTCTGAGCAGAGATCCAGCCAGGAGGGTTGAGCCGAATACTCAGCTGAAACAAGTATCCGATACAGAGACAGAGTATCATCCGAGTAAAATGCGTCAATATCCGTACTCGTGATTAAGGAAGATCCTCATTGGGTATCACATCGTACCGTGATAGGCCAGCTACAAACAGCTCGACACACACACACACACATAGCTTGCAACACAGCTTGCCAAATGGCATCTACATACTGTACTGTTAGGTCCCTTTTTGCTGTTTCCCCTGTTCATCGCCGCTATTCCATTTGTCATTGATCGTTGATAAGTTTATTTATGCGAGTCGTTTTGAAAGGCGAATTGTGCATCGCTTCGTTCCTTCACTCTTTCGCGTGTCAACATTAACACTAGGAGCGCCAGGCCTGCTGCAATCCGATGTTTCCGCGATTTTAGCGGTCACTTGACGGCCCGTACAACAGACAGGGACGGCGGTGTTGACGCGCGATGGCCTCTAATGGACACTACAGTGACATTCTTGATGAGAGCTGCAGGGGAGGAGTGAGGAGGAGCTCCACTTGATCAGGTATGACTTGTGACATGTTGCATTAGATTATGTTGTAAAGTTATTCTTGAAGTAAAAATAGTGTGCGCGCTCATGCACGGTGTGATGACGTTAGCTAAGAGACGTGTAATATTACTGAAAGTGCTAAAGGCTTACACACTGGCCATGTCCGTGCTTAGATTCTGCACAGATCAGCAGATATAACTTCTACATGGTTTGTAATCGGACAAAAGGGGCAACCACGATATAAAGATCAGCTGATCTGCCTTACTCGGACATGACCATTGTGTCGATCTGCCTGTAGCACTAACGTTATAAGCAACATTACATTATCAGGAGATCAGTATATCTGGACATTAGAAAGTAATTATTTACATACTTTGTATATGCATATCGTATGTCCACAAGACCCAAATTAATCTAATTAGGAGGCAGTCATGCATATGTGCTCTCCTCTGGTTTCCCTGTGTTCTCCTGAAGGTGGCCTCTGTGGGCATTCATGGACTATCAGCATTACCTCAACACCTGTTGCGGCGCATCTTCTATCACCAGAAGGAGCGCTTCTGGTTGTTGAGGGTTGCTGGTCCACTAATGTGGTACGTTTCTCTGTCCTGATCCTTGTGAGCAGCCAGTGAGCATTTTGGCCTGGCAGTTTTATTTTTGTACACTTGTGTTATCTCAGCAAAGTGTCTGTGCTTTAGCGTGTGAGTCCTGCCTTCCACCACATCAGGCTGAGCCCTGACAGGGACTTTAAGAAAAGAAGCCATTAGTGTGATGACTCATCAATTTAACACTGCTTTCGGGGAAAACATTTTTATATCCAGGAACAGGAACAGCTTCCTATTTTCTAGGAAACAATTACTATGCCAATAGAGTAAACAGGCCTGGCAAGCTGCCCACTGTAAAAACAACCAAGTTGTACCATGGTTCATTCATTAGAAATGCAAACAAGATCTGGGAAGCTCGTGCTGTTTTTATGTCACAGACATATTTTAAAACCCACTCCTACCTTCCAGTAACACCGAGCAGGTTAAAAAAAAACAATGTCCTAGCAAGTTCTCTGACAAGGAAACCAACTTTTCAAGAGACTGTCATTTCAAGACTGAGCTTACCTAACACAAGGCCTATCCTATATACTATAGTAGTCCTTTATCCATCCTTAACTTTAATAGTAATAATAATAATATACTTGTAGGGATGTTAATCGATAACCGGTTCTCCGGGTCCACCGATAAGAAAAGTTTAGATTCCATGGAATCGAATCCCTCTTTGAGAACCGGTTCCTCTTATCGATGCCTGGCTCAGCGAATCCAAACGCATGACGTAATTCGAGAGAAAAGCAAGGAACAGAATGTCTGAAAGAAAGAAGCGCTCCGAGGCTTGGCTGCATTTCACACAAAAACACGAGGAAACGGCTTCATGTAAAAAAGACGAGACTAAGAGCGATGTTCATGATCATCACGGAATCACGGATTTGTTGACACGCGAAACCGGGGTAGTTTTAATTCATTCAAAGCTTGCCGAAAGTAGTAAGAGGCGTAGAATTAATTGTTTTTTTACAGACTTTAGATCGAATGAACGGTTTATTTTCTACATATTCTCGATCTGGGACGTGAGGAATACATTTACAGACGAATTTCTCTCGTCTTTCGCCGCCATTTTGGTATGTTGCAGTCAGCGCTGGTGATGCATTCAGGTACCGTTGGAAACTTCAGAATCTGACGAACAAGCCCGTTTTTTCCGCTTCTGGATTGGGCAAACGGTTTGTAAATGCCAAGCATCTTAGCATCTGGAATCGATAAGAGAATCGATAAGGAATCGGATCGAT
>OMKK01001108.1:0-14382 GCA_900302305.1 Polymixia japonica | reverse complement strand
TGTATGTTGAATATTTGTTTCTAAATTCTTCCAAATGTAAGCTGCTTGCTTGCTAATCTGAAATCCGGTCTCTTAATTGCATCTCAGTGGGATTTTGGATGAAAAAAATCAATGATCGTCCTACTATCAACGTATGTAAAGCAAAGAAATGGCCCTGAAAACAATGTTTACTCACCTGAACCACTGCAAAGTAGTGCAGCTAGCATTCAAGTTTAATTCGTTTTTTGTTGTTTATTTCAATGTGATACTTGGCTAGCTAACCACTGGTTGCATGCCTTAGCATACTGATAGCAAACCGGTAAATTATGACACTTCCGTACAGCGACGAGCTACCAGGAGGAGCCGGGGATCGAACCAGGGATCCTCTGATTACTAGACGGACCCGCTCTGTCTCCCCAGCCACCGTTGCCCTGTTGCCACGTTAATATGTAATTATTCATATATCTAGCTACCTCCTACTTTGAGTTTTACAAATCGTGAACCATCTTTGGTTCAGCTTCAGGCCCTGGCAAGGATAGGATAACAGCATGAACAGTAGCTCATGACTTATCAGTACAGACTGCATAGACGTGATCCTGTACACTGCTTCTGCACAGCTGATACTCTTCTGCTCTTCATTTTCAATCACCTTCAGCTTTTAATATAAAATTATTTTGATATTTTAAGGGAGCAGAAGATTAATGAATTGGCTGATGGAACAAAAGGCCCAGTGAGACAGATGGTCTAGCTCATTCTTCATTTTTTGTTATAAAATAAGGAATAAATTAAGTTTGAATTGAAATCTGCCACAAGTGGGAATTGCTTCGCTAGGTTAGTTTAGTAGTTTGTAGTGAGACTGCTCAACCAGTGGATGGTCAATACATACTGTAGAGACAACACACACAAAGATGTCCACCAGAGACAAAGAAAAACCTACAAACTACATCTTTAAGGCAAATTGTCTCCACTGAATTCACTGATTGATCTGGTGTCATGGCAACGGTGAGATCATGCAATCATCTTGTTCCACCACACTGGCTTTGCTTTGGTAGATGTCGGGGAAACGTCCACTATTGGTTTGAACGGTTCTGGTTTGTTTTGTAAACAGCGTGACCGAACAGAAAACGTTTAAAATCCCCTCAGACATGGAGAACTCCTCTGTATTTACTTCTGAAATTCACTACGCAAAAGATAACTCGCAAACCAAAACATCAGTGTTGTTGTAATTCCTCGCTTGGCCACAACAGGGCAGCACTTAATAAACAATTGCGGACTATGCCTTTAAATGAAAGGGAAATGTAATTTCTTCCGGATTTGTTGAATTAGATTGTAAACTGACGTTGATGACGTCTGTACTGATAAAAATATATTACTGTAATTGTGACATATACCTACAATAGTCCACAAAAGATAAGAATGGGAGAAGCCAAACCAATTCATTCAGGATTCAGAAAAAAGTGACATTTCTGTGGACCCATTTTACCTTTATTATACGGGATGAATCTTTAAGAGGCTCCATATGGATTTCCAGTGAACACCGGTGGTTTTAGTGTTATGTATAGTAAGTCATGTTACCTCACCCATTCATCTTTGTCATTTCAATGACATTGCCCCTCGATCAATAACCATGGAGCAAAGTAGTCAACATGAATAATGTGTTAAATTGGGATCCTAAGCAGTTATTGATTATGAATTTGCCCCCGTCCTTGAACTCACTTGCAGCACTTAAATGCTTTATATGCACCTTATTGTCTATTCTTTACACATTTGAGAAACATACAGTGGAATAACTACAATATTCCACCTCTGTTTTCCGGGGTTGCAGATTGTTTGCGTGGAATGAGACGTCTCTGCCCTTTAGAGCTGAGGATGCAAGTAAGCACAACTAAAGCTGCAGTTAATGTCTGCATCATTTACCCTGGTGGTAAATGTGATGCAGTGTGCCAGAGAGAAAGGCCTGACAGCTGTGAAAATCAGACCAGAATATTTTCTAGAAAACAGGCTTTGCAGCAATTATGGCATGGTGCCTTGGTGAAGTGTGGGCCAGAAACATGGCGTCAGAAATTATGTCTCTGTCTCCCAGGGAAAACCAGCCAGCACACATTCATTAAAGAGCTCTTGACTGGACCTCAAATGTGTATTGACCAGCTGGGGACAAATAGGAACCATTTTCCTCGATGTATTGAACACATTTTTTACAGTTTACGATTGATCCTTTGTCATGGCAACCATCAGTGCGTAGGCAGGGAATAAAAATCGCATTATCTCAACTGGAATGATCTAAGAAAAAGATAGTTATCTTTTTGACAGAGTGAATGTCTTTATCGAGGTGCGATGCAGCGTACATGAAGGTATACGTGTCATTTAAATGTTTACATTCTCCCCCAATGCATTTAAAATGCTTTTTTTTATCAATCCAGGCACCGATCGGTTACCGATTTGAAACCAGTATTGCTGCTCGTTTATTAATTATCAGTAGTAACAAAATAGGTTTAAATAAAAAAAAAAAAAAAAGCCAACATTAAGTAAACAAGTTTTATCTGTTCTGTAGATGCTTTGATTTTCTGTAAGATGCAGATATGATTATGAACGTTACAGGTCTATTCTTGATGCATAAACAAAACAAAGGATATTTACATTTGAAATATTAAACCACAGACTTATCAAAGTGATACGAGAGACATTTTGGATTTTCAACTGTTGTTCTTCATCAGAAATAACTCTACAACGATCCGTTGTTTTGCCTAAACTGGCTTGATAATATTTCTCATCGAAAGCGAAGGTCACAGTAAGCTCTAGCGTGGCCAACCTTCATTTCAATATCAACATATGTTCAGTGTTAAGCTCTTCCTGGTTCTTTCAGTTAGGTGACATTTCCCTAAAATGTTTGTCCCGAGATCTTCAGGATTTAAGTTGTAATACTCCAGCTGTTTCATGCCTAATATCTGAAAAAGTGGATTCTATTTATCTAATGTAGTAATATTTTGAAGAAAGGACGTTTCCTACTGTAGCCTAGATGGACTAAACTATATTTGGGACGTTGTTTTGGTTTAAAATGAAACACATACACATCCCTACGAATAGCTTTTATGTAGCCATGAAACCTTGTGAAAATATTCTGAACCACTTTTATAAAGTAAACCTAATGGAGTTCTTCAATTAATTATCATTTAATACCATTGAGCATAGCCTGAGGCTGTTAAAAACACAGCAGGCAGGAGCAGAGCCCAGAAAAATAAATTGCACGCCTACTACATACAACATATATAATGTTCTAGTAAACTATTACTATTTGATAAATCCGCATTGTATTTCGTCAAAATACTGTGATTACTGTATGTCACAGTGAATATCCTTCCGTATCCTAGGCAACGTAGAAAAGCAGTATCTCAGGTGAAAAGACGCCTTTCGAGATAAACTAGAACGCAGCGATACATTTTAAAGTTATATCATCTCGAACGAAGGAATAAACAGAAATGGCAGACAAGCCGACTACAAACCCAGCTGGGAAAATACACATACAGTACGAGCAGTTGAGACTTTCATGGAATTAGCAAACACACGTCTAATGTTCCCAATCTTCTTAGAAGCCCAACTGCAAGTAGCCTAAATCCATCTGAATTCTTAGAATTAAGGGCAAGTGCTGTTTTTAGAGGAGACGTGTGGGATGGAATGAAAACACCAATCCCCGAAATTTCCAAAAACAAACACTTGGCAAGCCAGTGAGGACTTTAGATGCTGGAGAGGAGCTATTTCAGTATTTCTGATGAGCTGCCAAAATGTGCAGAATTAAATACCTGCAGAAGTACAAGTTTGAATACAATTACGTTGTGTTTGAATTTTCATCTGATGATCGTGTGAGTCGGCCAACGGCTGCAGCGGGAGGGTCTAAATTGTTTCGGTGACGTATACGTTTTTGTGAAAAAGCCATTTCCATATTGTGGGAAAACTCAAAGCTGAAATGTTGTTGGCTCGCTATAAACGTAAGGCTGAAGATTTACTGAAACACTAGGATAGACATCTTTCTCCTTACGACATATAAACAAGTGACACCCGCTCCTTCCTCACGTGTTCTTACCATGTCTGAGATGTTGACATAAAGTGACCTGAACCTGCTCAATTCAATCAATATCCTACAAATTCCAAAAGTGGACATTTGAGTACTTTTCCTCTTTCCTCTCTATTTGGTCTGTTTATAGTCTGTAGTACAGCTGGATAGTAACTAGTATGATGACAGCTGCCAGTGGGAGACAGATTGCAAGGTTCCTGACACAATCCTGATACAGTACTGGGACCGTCTCAGACGGAGCCCTTCAACCTGTGTGTGCTCTGTGCAAGCAGCGTGTATTGGCAATAGTCTTCCCCCTCGATACCCCAGAGAGAGTTATCCAACAAAGCAGCTCTGACACGGAATCAGTATTACGTTTAACTCTGGTTTGAGAAGCCATTACCTTGGCACCGACTAGACAGCTTTATTTAATCTACAATCTGCCAGCTCTGCCCCGTCTCTGACTGGCACAGCAGGTGCTCGTTCATTCAATCTGTAGGGGCTGGCAGAAGTCAGGTAATTAGATTAGATCAGGATTGCTTTGAAATTCTGACAAGGAGCGAAGTTCAAAATGACACGTTTCTGTAAAATTATAATCAGTAACAGTACTTTTACATTCTAAATGTGTATTTATGAGGTTGCATGAATATTGTTGTACAACAGCAAACAGTTGACCTTCGCCCCCTTGCTGCTCCTCCTGTATCCTGCAGACGATGCAGGGTTTTACTATGTGTACAAAACTATACAGGCTGTACAAATACACTTGGCTAGATTCTCTCTCTGCCGTTCACAGATCATTAACCTTTCTGAAGTCCAGTTCTTTGTCAGAGAAGGTGTGAACAGAGTGTTGTATGTACAAGTATGAGAGCACGTCCGGGCCAGAGGGCTGTAGTCCCAACAAGGAAGTACCAGAGTTTGTGACGGATTTGTCGCAGTCTTAGATGAGATCCTCGTCACATTGACCCTTCAACCCACATGAACATGCCAACTTTAACTTGAAGCAGTCCAGGCTTTCAATTTCTTTCATCAATTATAATGAATTTGCTATCATAGCTATCTGTCAAATATTTCATGGCTCTTATAAAATCCTCGACTAAAAGGTCGTTTTTATCTGAATATCTTTTATCGTCTACTAAGGATAAAGGTTTTACTATCTTTTAACATCAAGCTCACTAAATAGATAATTATTTTATTATTATACATTATTATTATTATTGTTATTATTATTATTATCATTATATTATTGTTGTTGCTATTATTAAATTATTATGTATTATGAATTATTATTATAATGAATAATTCTAGATGGGTGATTTTACAATTATGGTTATGTTTCATAAACAGAGTCTGTGCATCATTAAGCGTCTGCAGACACAATACTACATATAAGATATAATAAATGATATCTTTAGACACTTCTTAGTTTCAGAGTGCAGTTATTCTGATTCGTGTCTCCAGAGTATCGCCGCACCACTCCAGTCCTGTTCCCGTGATCGACAGGATATAAATTGAAAATTTATATTGTCTTCTCCTTTAGAGCCCTGATTTGTGAAAAGAGGAATTTTATGTGACTCTTGAAAAACGGGGACGTGCTTGTGTCATCCGGTATATACGAGATCTGAGTTTTCCACGAGATGAACGTATTTTCGTGCCCGACGCCTTCCGTTTGTTGTGGGGGGTTTTTTACTGGGTGTGAAGCGGCATCTCCCAATAAGTCCTCTCTCTTCCACCATTAGAGAACACGTCTCTTCTCGTTCTGGTTCACGCTAACAAACTACACCGGCCTGACGTGGTAAATGGACGTATTAAGGGCTGTTTGTTTTTCAGTGCTCTCCTCCGGTCCGACTAGCTGCATGTTCATCTCCGAGGTATTTCTCCGAGGTCCGGCTAGTCTGTAGTTACTGTTTTTTCAATATTTCATGCTTGTTGGTTCTGGCTACAACAGGTTCTGCCCACCGAGCCGTCGCACGTTGCCCGGAGCTGTAATTGAGGTTTGAGAAGCAGGAACAGGAAGCTGGCTTTGTCTCCAGCGTACAGCAGAGGGCAGTAGTTTAACAGGAATATACGGGTCAGCTGGGAATTTATATGTCTTCAAGGTTCACTCCTCCACAGGTGACAGATGCGAACAACCACCCAAACACTGTAGTAGTACTTTTAATCTAGTACAGATTTATGATGTCAACAGAAAATCCCCCGTACTTCTTGTTGGAGATGAAATGGAACGTATGTATAGACATTAAACACAGAGGAGGGTGTTTTGAAGGGACAGAAAAAGACTTTTGCCTCATCTTCAGTGAAGTGAATGCCCCAGTGAGTCATCCCTCAACCTTTTAGACGTGCGAACGGAGAGAGGGAAGGCATGAGGTGAACTGATAACCAAGCGCTACATCAGACGGGAATGAATTGAAAGACAAAGTGTAAATTGCCGCAACTCCGGGAGAGATGAAAGGCAGAGCTGCAGAAAGTTGAAATTGGAACTTAAAACGGCGCAAGGGGAAAGAAAAAAGAAAAAGAAGATGAATAGCAAATATAGATTGACTGTATCTAGTGTCTCATTCAACATGTACACCCTGTGGCAGGGTTCCTCATTTCCATAAAAGTCTAGACCTTCATCTGACAAGAGAAAAAACACTTCTGCTTCAGGAGAACACCATGACTGAAGGATATTGCATCACGCCTCTATATGGAGACACTCCTGTGTTGTATATTATTACACGCGCACCGTAATGATTTATTACACTGTAGGCTATATCCATTCACTCATTAACTTCCAAACAGCATACAGTGTGAGAATAGTCGTATAGCGTCCAACTACATGTGATATCGAACTAGCATGAGGCTGCAGAGCTGCAGAGCAAAAGCCAATTAAGTGCGTATTTCTATGGGACTGTGGGAAAAAAATGGACCAATCATTATCCAAGTCAACACTGACAAGTTAGCGGTCAACCAAACAAAATGACAGATTCTTGCGCGAGTGAGACGAGCCGGCGGGCGAGAGATTTCTACAATTCCTGCCGACTGCAGCATCAAAGTTTGTTTGGGCCTGTCAGAAACGCTGGCCGACTAAATCGGCGGCGGTGGAAACCGAACCGGATCACACCGTCGAGAAGAATTGTCTGTTGTGTCTCGGCGATCAGAGCGTGACCTTAATGATCCGCGCGGCTCTTAGTGTTGGATTACCGGGTTACCGGAGGAGCCGCTGAAACGCGCGCTGCATGTTATATTGTGATTGTGTGGGCAGGAGCTGATATCCCCCTCGCCGCTCCGCTCTGGGAACCCGACGCCAGGAGCAGGACACTCTGGGGAGACTTCAGCAGGACCAGGCGTTCAGCCAAGCAGCTCCGCCACACAGCGCCGCAATTTGTCTTCCTCCTCCTCTGGACACACCTCATGAAAACAAATGAACTCTCACCTTTGTTGCTACAGCGGAGGAAGCACACAACATTGTTAGAGGCGACGATTCATTATGGGATGCCGGGGTTGTTACGGGTTCTCGAACACCACCCCCCCTTAGGGGGGCGGATCCAGCCTCTTCCACGCCTGTGATTGGATTCCGGTAATATCGGATGGGGCAAAAATATAATGAATGTGACTGATACTTAATGACCTCCGCTGTCCGGTGACGTTGGCCTCAGGGGTTTGTAGACTACATAAAAGACAATAACAGGAAGCAAGTGTTGGAAATTCACTTGAGGGTCAGAGGCCAGATGCTGCATAAGCACTCCTCCTGCAGAAAGATCATAAAACACCGGGGCGGCTTTATTGATTTTCAAGTCCTTATCAGTGTTTTTGTGTGGCCAATGGCTGAAACAGTGGGATAGACATGTCCGTCATCTTTATGTGTACATTTATGGTGCCCAAGAGAAACCATGACTATTAAAATGTCATCTATCAATATTTCTGTCTACCAAGTAAAAAATCTGTCATGTTTATGTTTGTGTGTTTTTTTCTTTTCGAAGCTTGGTTTGGATGATCGTGTTTGCTGCGTTATACAGCATCGCAATGTAGTTAAATCAATATAGTTGAATCAAGTTAATGAATATGTCATTTATGAAATATTTTACACTGACACTAACAGGGAAATTATATAGGCATTTATCAATATCTGGACATCTAGAGAATATAGTTTTGTAACTCTATTATAATTTACCATCTGACGATGTAACTCAACCATAAAGTAATGAAAATAGCAGCTTCACAATGCAACATTAAAACAGACTAGACATGCTTCAACTGATTTACAGATCTGAACACAGATCTGAATGTACAGTGCAAAACAATAAGCATGTCTTTTTTATGTAGAGAGAGAGACGCTGTCTTCTTGCTTGCAATCAACTTTATTAGAACAATGTGTCCAAAATGTCGTTCTAATGAGTCCTCTCTTCTTAACCCTTTGGACATGTTCTTCTATACACACGTCTACTAGAAAGTACTAGGTGTGCAGAAGCCTTTACTCTCTTTAACGTAGTTTGAAGATAAAAGGTTTGTTTACATGTTGCCTCGACAGACAATCGTTATAAAAATACATTTTGATTGCATGTTGTAACGGCTATGGAAGAATGACACCGTTGCCTTTAAGGTTGGTTCCCCACAAATCTCACGTTCACTACGCAGTTGTGTGCAACCAGGTACGATCTCACATACACTCGCTGTACATGCAGTATATCTTCTGTGAACATGTTTAGTCATCTTCTTTAGACAGTCTTGCTTCTGTTATCACTGAACGTATCACATGTAGTTGTTGTGCTTTAAAAAATAAAAAAAAAAACCAAAAAACATCTTTGTTGTGTTTGCAACAGCGATGTAAAAAACGAACCACTAGGAAACTCAAGGGGTCGACAGAATCTCACAATCTTGTCTGCGGCTGTTTTAAATCTCAAATATCTCAGAGTTTCTATTTGGCAGCTCCTATGGCTAAAAGCTGCAGCTGCAGGTGTGTAATTGGACGTCACTTCAAAGGGAAAACGCATCACTAACGCTAACTTTAATGCATGATGGGAAAGTCACCACAGACGCCCAGTTCTTAATACTCATAATACTGCAGATGCAAGAACTTTCATCAGTGGGTCATAGTCTCAATCACCATCATGTTACCTCATTATAGATAGATAAGTGACTTAACACACATTTATTTAAATGATGATTGCCACTTTAATATCTGATCATTCTGAAATCAATTGAATTGATACTGAGCTCAGCTCTTTATCCTCCTGCCTGGATCTCAATCACCACTATCCACGGGAAGCCCGTAGAGATTGTTGAGGAGTATAAGTACCTGAGCACAATCTTCGATAACCTGTTGAAATTTGCCTCCAACTCAGAGGAGATCCTCAGGAAACGCAGGAGCGGCGGCGGTACCTCCTGAGGAAGCTCAGCTCCTTCGGGGTCAGCGAGGACATCCTCACAACGTTCTACTGCTTCTTCATTGAGAGCGTCAAGACGTTCTCCTTCACCGGCTGGTTCCACTCCATCAACCTTCAGAGCGGAAACCACCTGCAGAGCACAGTCAAAGCTGGTTCCACTCCAAAATGATTGGACTCCCAGCCAGAGTCCTCTCCTCCCCTATGCGAACAGCAGATGCTAAGGTCAGCTGGCGGGATCCTACAGGAGCCCTCACACGTCCTGTTCCCTGCGTCCGAGTGGCTCCCGTCAGGACGCCGGCTTCGCCGCCCAGGCTGCGGGACACAGAGGAGAAGGTCCCCTTTGTCCCCAACGCTGTTCAGATCCTCAACCATCCCTGACCCTCTGTTCACCCTGCTAACCTAACCCCCTACCCTCACTAACTCAGACATGGTTCATGCATTGAACCACCGCTCTCTCTCTCTCTCTCCCCCACACACACACACACACACACACACACACACACACACACACGGTGGCTTGCACATGGTTTTGGTCCTGAACTGCTTGTTCATCCATACACTTTGTAGCGGATCACCATCGTGCCTCAGATATATTTTAGTTATCTGCAGATAGATATTATAGAACTACCCATCAATATGTACACTGTATAAACTGCACTATTCCTGCACTGTTATTAGTATAATAATGTGTATATCTTATTTTTGCACTGTATGCCATACAATGCATACCTCTAAATCAGCACTGTTGCACTGCATGTTATGTGAGTTTTACTTTATTGGTGTATTTTATTAGCTCTGTTCCTGTATTGTATTACTTGTTAATTGTACTGCTCTGCAGCTGCACCTCGGGGACAAATTAAGTGAATTGAATTGAACACGAGATTCAACATATAAACACCCATCTTTTTGTGGATTTTGGTGAAAACGGGGGATTATTTTCCAATACTTAATTGGGATTATGGTGGATTTGTATCAAGGGATTGGATAACTGCGATGTCTAAACTTGTCTTAAGGTTGTCTGGGACAGGAAGAGTTCGGCAACCTAAGTTCATATTCAGGTTAATTACCTTTGTGTCTTTGTAACCTGGATCTGTTACTACTGGGAATGATTGACTTCTTCCTTCAGGTGTAGGGATTAGTTTGACCTAGTGGAGAGCAACACCTGCTCATGTGCTTTCATGATGTAGTTACGGGGTCAGATCACAGCTCAGTCCGTTGAATGTCTCACCGCGTTCATAATTTAACACGGGTATTAAATGGCACAACCTATTTATGTTTACATCAATCCTGCAGCCAATCAAGTCCTGTTTTGTACTCCCGCATTGTTGTCATCGTCATTTTCTATTCAATGTCTCTTCGTTACATTAGGATTGAAAACTCTGTGGTGGAGTTTCCTGTGTTTAGAGAGTCTACACTGCATGAACCCCGCTGAAGATACAGTATGTGTTGTAGACGATACGGCTCTCGCCTGTTGTCCTGTTGAATGACTCATGACTACCGTGATTAAGGACATAGTTCTTACAGTATGTAATGATAACAGTTATTATAATAATAATAATAATAATAATACATTGGATTTATATAGCACCTTTCAGGAAACCCAAGGCCGCTGTACTAAACACAAAGATGACCGACACATAATATCATTCCTGCTTTTACTGAACCTTAAATTACAAACCTCTGCTTAGCAAATCAGACCACAAAACGATATTGGATAACTTATTGAGAAGGGCTCTATAGTGTTATTACAGTTATTAGCTATTACATGGGCCAACATGAATCCACTAAACCACGTATCTACTGTATTTTTAAAATCAATTTTAAAAAAGATGTCCACCGCAGCAAAATCATTTTGAGGGTTTGTATAAATTCACTAAATTGATCTTCCAGAAGGTTGATCCCTTCAGAATGAGTGATAGATCTGCTTCCAACCCATTAAGAGCGTAGATAAAGTACTCAAAGGATATTCTCTGTCAACTCTTCTCAGATTTCCTTCCTATCCCCCCGCTCCTGTAAAATAACCAGACCCTGTGGACTCACTGCGCTACTACCAGGCCAGAGAAGAGTCCAAATAGAGACAAAATAGAAACTAGGTAACCGTTTACTGCTGTAAACGTTTTATTGAGATTGTCTTGACTTCAGACCTTCGAAACCAAAGCTCCTTCACTACTAGTTTTATACAGTAGTTCTTCAAAATCATTCATTTTCTATTCTAAATCTATGCAATGCAACCTTGTCTATCAGAAGGCATTCTCAAGATGTATCTGAAGGTATAAAATTCAAATAACAGCAACATCTAGTTTGTAAATTCACCCTCTTGTTTCATTCTGTCAGAACACGGCTCAACATTCCACGTTACATATACTTTAAATATTACATCAAGTTAAGTTGAGTAAACGTTAGGTTGCAGCAGGGTCTCTGGCTGTTGTTACACCAGTAGTTAGTTATCCATGTGTCTCCTTCACAACGTACTAATGTATTTTCTTCCGTATCTATTATTCTTCCGTGTTTATGTGTTGAGGCAGATGGTGTCAACACAACAGCAATTCCGGTTTCCTTGCCAACAAAAGCCTAGAACGTTCTCCAGATCATGAAAAAGGAGGGGAGGCCTCCTCCATGAATATGGAGTTCTATTTATATCCTGTAGAAATGAACATGATCTGGTGTTGAGACAAATCCTTCAGATCTTTAACCTCCAGTTCAGCAGGTATTGCTGACGGAGAGGAAATGTCCAAACGCGCGTAGATGAACAAACATGAACATTATCGCAGAGGTTTTAGTCATTATCGTGACAATAATCTTGGCTGACGGGGACGACGACCTGTTTTTACATATAACGCTGTATTGAATCGTATTACTTATTTGCTTTGCCTTGCTCCCCTGCTCCGAGAGAGTCTGAATGAGCGGGGCTGGATGCACGTCGGCCAGAAGGTCGGCGGCGAGCGTGCGCTGCAGGTGCGCACGTGTCAGAAGTTAATGGAGGCGACGGAGGCTCCGTAACAGATTACAGCAGCTATGTCAAAGGAAGAGCGGAGGCAGGCTCTGTGGCTCATTCATCACCGGCCCAGGCTTCTCCTCAGCCCTTAGTCTCCTTAAGCCATGTGATAGAGGTGCATGTCATCTCCTCTCTGCTGCTCTGCTGCCTCCTGTCCCTCCACGGTCCACACAGAGGACCTGCTGCCTTCACAGCTTGATACTGTGCCTGTAGCAATATTGGTAACCGCCTAGTAATGTATATGCAGATCGAGGCGGTTTTTAATGCGGGAGGATTTCAGCTCTCAGCTGTACTTCAGCGTTTAAGACCGGTTGGACGACTTTCGCGTCTCTCGGCAAAAATGACGTATTTTCAACAGATTGTTTTTGTTTGTTCGTTTTAAACCGTCCCTTTTTTTTCTGTTGAAAATATGTCATGAATATGTAATGAAAATATTTGTCGGAGACACTTTGAGAGGGAATGTATAAATTAGGATTTAGAATACATTGGAGCCCCTTAGTTTTACCACAAGCAATTACATTGACCTTATGTTGTGGAAAATCCCTAATCTGCTTGTCTGCTCAGGGAACTCTTGAATTATTTCTGCCATAAAGCGCGATACTGTCTTTTTGTGTTTTGTTGTGATGCCATTAATATCAGGACAATACGAGTTAACAACACGTGTCTGCGTGAGCACCACGTCTCACAACATCAGGAGATTTCTCTCCATTAGTGACACAAGCTTGTTTCCCATCTCCTGCATGTGTAGGTGGCTGTTAGCTTGAGTCATCACACGGAGGATCAGTCATTCCGTCGCACCATATTTCAGTTTTACGACTTACACCTAACATACGAGCGCAAACAAACTGAAACTATTACCTCGTGTAGGCTTCGTATGAAGACACAATGCTTCATAGCCTTGTTCGTGACACATGTCCAGAGTTGATCCATCAACAGAGTCGCACATCATTCTCCTACCGGCGACTCGGATGTGTGTCCTGTTGTAACCAGACTCTTTATGTAATATTATCTCACATCAGTTGTGTCTCTGCACGTGAATGATCCCAGAAGGTTCACATGAATTAAAATCACATGTGCCAGTTGTAAACAAACAGCGAAACTCAAAAGGTCTGTTGGGTTTCGTTCAGTAATGAACTGACAGTAGATGGAAGGCTAGCCGGTCGACCGTAGAGGTAAGAGTGTTAAATGTTTTACCGTCACCAGACTGTAGGCAGAGTACAAACCTCCCACAACCGTCCTAATGCACTCTCAAACGTCCTTATTAATTTGAATGAATGAATAAAAATGGCAAAGGGCTGTTTTGTTTAATTAAGGGGTTTAATTTTTCCAGTGTGACGAATGCAATGAATGTTATGATGTCTGCTATGCTTGTATATTCGTATGGATGTATTTGTGTTGCGGGTTGATGTGATGTAGCTCAAATATTATCTTGGATTGTCGTTCATAAACAAATCATCCTACAGGATATTAACAACCAGCCATTATCAAATATCTTCCTACTTTCATGTCTTCTTGAAAGTCTCATAATTCACAAATATGAGACGTAGTACAATTATACATGTCCTCTGGCAGCTTAAATTCCTTTGTGCGTTGATTAAAAGCCGAGGACACCAATCAATACAGTCATGCTTCGCCGTCTAAAAATTGAGTTCACACGCTCTGACACATCATTTCCTCTGTGGTTTATAGAACTGGGCCCTGAATTAATGCAAGATGACCAATATGCCTCAACCTCTACTCTGATTGTTTTTTAAATACACCTATTTGTTTTAATCCTCTATTCCTGCCTTCTGCTAATGCATTTCCATTAAGCTTGAGAGAGACGGACACAAGGCTGGAACATTGCTGCAGTCGCAATTGTAAACAGACATATGCGTGTTGCTCAACCACGCATGCAGAGCGATAAAACCATAGATTCCTGGAACGGAGTTTATAATCACAAAAGAACGAAAACGAAATTCTTAATTGAACGAAGCGATTGATGCTCTCACGTCGTG
>OMKK01001093.1:0-14496 GCA_900302305.1 Polymixia japonica | reverse complement strand
CCCATCCTCAGAGTCTTTGAGATGGAAAAATGGGTCATCTGTGTGGAAGTTAATACTCTGAGCACGTACAGTGCTGCTTTATTTTTAGGACGTGCCTTGGAAATTTTTCTTCTTCCCCCCTCATTGGTGAATGACACAGGGCTGAGTGAGACGCTGGGTAATTAATATACTGTGCTACGGCTGTGCGGCGCAAGTGCCTGTGCGGGAGAAAGCGGCGCGTTCGTTATTATTGCCGTTGGCACAGCCAGGCCCCCGTCTTATATTTCTGCCAGCCTGCCCTCTCCATGACAACGTACAGTAATCTGCAGAGTAGCCCTGTCTCCCCTGGCACCGTACCCATGACATCAACAACAGGGTACAGACACAGTGACTTTGAGCATCGGACAGTTTAAAAAAAAACATGTTCCAAAACAGAGGGGAGGCCTCTGCGGACAGCTCGACATAACAGTCAGTTATCTGAATTGTTTCTGCAAACTAAAGGCAGCGAGTAGTGGTAGCCTGGGAGACTATTATTAACACTATTAACACAAATTCTAGATCGGAGCACCAGAGAGACCAATACTTTACAGACCTATATAAAGCGTCTATAGCAACCACATACAAAGGTGCTCATGGTGAAAAGCTTATTCTAGCCTGCACGGCTGTGTCCAACATAACTATACATCTTAAATGCTCTGTTTAATGCATTTATGTATGACACTTGGTATACAGAACAGTAATCAAGATTTGACATTCAAATACACAGATTGCAATAACATAGAAAGGTGATTAGGGCTGTGGGTAATTTGTTGACAGGATTTGTAGTAATGAGTTGCAGAGCTGAAGTGATTATAATATTCCCAACACAGCATTTGACTTATGATCAGAAATGGCATTTCATGCAAACAAGTTACAATGGTAATCAGACTCCAGGACCAGAGAACTGTTTACCCTGGTTAGTGTCTTTTCATGTCTGTGCTTAATACTGGTATCTTGGTGCTGTGGCCTTTAATGGGTTATTTCCACCACCTGTAGTGAAGGCAACGGCGCTCCTATTGAATTGAGGAGCATTCACCATCGTGGGGAGATTAAAAAAGGATAAGGAACTGTTAAAAAAAAAAAAAATCACCTGAACATAGTCTCTGTGCTGCAGGCACAGCCATTGTTATTGCTGTCAACTGGAGGTCTTATGTTCTCAACTGGGTCCATTCAGTTGTCCTTCACTGGAACGTTGCAGAAGTCTGGAAATGCTCCCTGGAGCAACAGTGCCCCCTACTGAACAACGGAGGATATTTCCTGTTTTAATGGATTTTATCCTGCTAGAGATTACATATCTGTTAGTCAATAGGTTTGCATATGTCAACACCCTGTTTCTCCATGTGTAACATGGAGCAGACCAAGTTTTAGATTTAAAAAAAAGATAGTGCATGCATCTATTGTGTCGTCCTCTAGTCAAAACATGATGCACAAACAAATGCAACCAATTTTCACACTGCACAAGGGCCTGTTGAACACCATTTACTCTGTGATAGCTGTTGAACACTGTTTCCTCTGTGATAGCATGCTTTCTGCATAGGGAGGCAGACATCACTGGCATCCTTCAGTAAACCCACACCTCTCTCCTGACCAGCCCACAAGGGGAAGAAAGGTATGTGGCCAGCAGCTGTAAGCGAGGCGGAGGAGGCAGCAGACTGTTTATTCACAGGAGAACCAGGCCAGTAGCACTGGGGATCTGGCCTGGCCAGGCCCTGAACCTGCCCTTACCCTGGCGCCAGCAACAGAACCACAGCTCCAGCCTTACCTCTCAACACAGCCTGTTATTTTTCACTTCTGTCTCCCCATAGGACAGATTAACAACGATCCACTTCTTCTGCACGCACAGACACTCGCACACACGGCCAGACATCCCTGCAGGCCCTTGACAGGTTTCTCCTTTCCAGCCAATGGCAAAATAGCGGGAGTGCTGAATACGGGACTTAAGAGCGAGTGCATGAGTTCATGGAAAACGGAACACAGTCTACCATTTAGGTTTCACTGGACATTTCTGGGCCGCTGTTCAATTTTCATTCCTACTGTAGAAAAACTATTTTCCTCGCTCTTGTTTCCTGGCAACCCTGAGGACCAGACCGGCCCAGCCAAAGCCCTTAGAAAAACAGCTGCAGGCCAGGATAAAAATAATTAGAGCTCCATTTGTCTTCCAAATGACACTTTTAACCAGAACTACTATTTTACATGCACTGCTCTACTTTCTGTCTTGCACACACAATAAAGCCATTCTGCCCTAGTCAGTGCAGTCTGACAGAGATTTAGACAAGCTTATTATGTTAGTGTTCTTGTTTAAAAAAGAGAGCCCCCTCCTTTGGCAATGTGTGTATTTATGTTAACCGCTGTTAAGGTTACAAGGGACTTTTAACTTGAAATTCTATAAACCTAGATCTAGGACTACAGCAGAAGCAGCAAGCTTCTTGATTCAACATGTCCATGTATTAAAGACTGTAATTAGGAATGAGTGTATTTATCTTTGAATCCTAAATCTGATATCCACTCAATAAGCCAAATGGCCTTTCAGCCTTATCAAAACAGAAAAAAAAACAGTTCACATTAAACATTTCTCAACATTCAACACTTCAGCTTTTCCTATGCATTGCTACTGCCATCTACTGGTGATTCAAACTTGCAAGACAGTATGATTTTTATTGAGGGATTTTACAGGCAAAAATAAGTCCAGATGTGCAAGACTGGAATATAAAAATAAGACTTTTTGACAACAATCAATATATCAAAAACAAGCCAGCTCCGCCCCTTCTTGACTCAAGAGATATGACCAGCATTGCTGTCTAAAATTGACAATCTCATTGTAAATATTCAGTTAACAGGCCACGTTTCACCATTTTGATCATGTGTAAATTACACAAAAACCTATTGAACATCTGACAAAAATGTGTCTACATACTGTGACATTCATATTCATTTTTATTAGCCATATAACATTGTATTTGAGTGGAAATGACAATGCCAGAGAACATTCATGTTTAATTTAAATATAGGTGGAGTAAAGACAGAACGATAGCCAAAGAGAAAGCTATTGGATGCAAGGTGAGAGATATGGAATGTATTCATGTTTTCCACAGGGACAAAGGGTTACAGAAGTTAAATTCTTGGCCAGGAGTACTGTGCAGGCAGGGGGTGGTTGCTGTCATCTGATGTCCTAAGGCTGTGCTTATACAGTCACAGTCAGCTTCTCACCTCAAAAATACACCATACACACCAAACAAGGGTCAAATACTAGTGTTTGAAATTCCCTTCAAGGGACATAACATCATCACACTCTGTTATGCCATTCACATAGACTCATTCATTCGACATCATCTTCTGCCAAGGACTGAGCACTCACGATTCGCTGAAAAGCAGGAAGGAGAGGCACCTCAGAAGTCATGCTAAAAACGTGTGCGGCTCCAATTACAGAATAGATGATCAACAGTGCAATTGTAACCACCCGTGCACACCTAACTATCTGACATTGCAAAAATAATCATTCAGGTAATGATTGACCACCACTTGTGATTTGTTGCTTTTTGCCATGACTGTCTAAGAGCTGATTTAACCAAGAGCAACTGACACATGGCCCTCAGCTTTGGATGACTTTGGCAACTGGGGGGTTTACTAAGGAAAGCGTTCACTAAGAAAGTCACAATGTAATTAGTGTTGAAATTCTCCTTACCTGGCTGATGGTAGGCAGTTTGGTAAGTAGCATCTGGAATACTGGTGGTGGTAGCGTCTGCTGGAGTACCTGGAGGAGCTGTTGGGGTTGGCCACACACGGCAATAGCATTGGTCAGGTGGTCCACTCCCTTCTCATAGTCTCCTGAGTTTGCAAAGAAAAAAGATTAGGGTAGGGCAGCAAACCAGGTGAACTGAGAAAACATTGACTTGCTGAAAGAGATGCAATATAGACTGTATAAAGGGATTTGTATTATATTTTAGAGGAAAAAAATGTGACATTGGCCTAAATCAGGACATGGGGGAGGGGGGGGGGTGATCTTTACCAGTACAACACAACCAGGCCCACATAGTGAACTTTACGTTTCATAGTTTAGCCATTTAAGCTCGCAGTATATGTATGTATAAGCATTTGGGTACTGGGTGGTTGACCTTGTGCAAGGAGTTCCTCTCCCAGTTGGATTTCCTCCAGGAAGAATTTCTGCACAGCCTCTGCGTCTTTCAAGTCAGGCAGCTGAAATGTTAATGACGGAAGTAGTCAGGAGTGCAAGATTGTCATCGGTATATCTAAAATATATGAAATCGTTTGACATATGCCTACCCTTGCCAGTCCAACCTTCTCTTTGGATACATTCTGGTTTCTCCTGCCTGTGTAATAAACATGTAGACTTTGTTAGTTATTCTAGTTTGCTGGTTGTGGACGGGATCATGGCACAGGGCATGTAGTTACCAGTTAGCCACTGCAGCTCAAGTTACTTTGTCCTGCCTTCAACCAAATCCTACGTGTGTACATTCGTGTCATTATCATATCGACTTACACATTATCATGTCGCCCCCACCCACCGATCCGCTCAATTATTTAGCTTGTTTTTTCCCCCTTAACCCAGCTCTGTGGTCGTTAGCATGATCTTATCACATGTTAGCATTATTGCTAACACGTTAGCTTCTCCCCACTGCTCCGGCTCTAACTAACATCACTTACGTTCACGCAGCTTCTTCTTGAAGTTTGGATCACTCCGTCGTTTTCTGTCAAAGTAAATACAGTATCCAATGAAAAGGGCCCCGCATACCCCGGCGACAACCGTGCTTGTTTTACTACCCATCGCTGTTAAAAAAAAATGTTATTGTCTCAGGTACGCAGCTTGCTAACTAGTCAGCTAGCAAGCTGCCAAAATAACCGGTGAAGCGCGTCATTGGCTGCGCATGCGCAATATACTCCCAAAACGAAAACACCCCACGACTCAGAGACGTACCCCGCGTTATTGTGCAAATAAAGACGCCCTTTAATACACACCACACATTATTATGAAGAGGTTGATCAATGGATCACTAGATGGTGTGCACTGGGCCATTCTTTGACCATTATATATATATATAAAAAAAATGAAATGTCAGCACTGAAAGATTCTCAGATACATGGCAACACAGACACTGTACTTCACAAACTATGGCATTTATTTCAAACAGAGGCTTCTGTTTTGCTTACATTTGTACAATAAATTACACACTGACCATCATCAGATGAGCCTAATAAATACTATAGAGCTTTTTCAATAAGCTCCATCACTTTCTCTTATTCTATGATCCAGACCATTTTCCATACAGGTCCATAAAGCTTTAGCTACAGCTCATGTACAGGTTGGATAATAGTTTTGCCACCTCCAAAACCATGATTCTTCTGTCACAAGCAAAAGCTAACAGAAAAAAACAACAAAAAACAAAATGCAAACTAAACTATTTCATAAATTTGAAAAACAAAAAACAACATTTGTTGAAATTTATGATGGCAGAACAAAAAGACAAACAGAACCAAATAAATCTGTCCCTACAAGAGAACAAGAATGATGACAGGGGGGAAAAACAGACATGCTTTTACCCTTAGTATTTACACTGAAACTACAGTTAAAACCATAAAACTGTCTGTACAGAAAAGTACATGTTATTAACAGTGCAAGATATTAAATAGCTTGACTCAAAACACTCTTCTCAATATACAAATGTATAACAAAAGCATACAATTACATACAAGTGCCAAACAAAACATAACTTCAGGTTATCATACATTAGGGAGTCTATACAAAGGAAACACTGGAGATGTCTTCAGAAATGTATACACATACATCACTTTGTGTAATAAATGCACATTTACAATATCTTTACCATTTTTCTGGTCATAGCACATGAAACGGAACCAAACATTTTTGGTAGGGGTGAGTATGAGAGGAAGTATTTGATTGAAACATGATGAGAGAGCTGGCATGTCATTACTGATCCTTAAGTAAAAGTGGAAAGAGATGCCAAAAAAGTTAGGCGCACTTTTATTAAACATTTGACTCTATATGTTCTTTGAGCAACTGCAAACTTGGGATTGTGTTTCATTACATTTGTTCTGAGGTACGTAGATACCTCCCATGGCTGCCTTTAAAATAACTCCAGTTGCAGAGGTAAAATGTCAAATTTCGAGTGAAGCCGATACTGAATCACAATAATCCAACTGGGTGATTAAATGATGGATCAGAATACATATTTGTAAAAAAAAAAAAAAAAAAACTAAAACAAAAATAGGATGGTGAGGAGGAGGGTGTTTAAAAGGCTGAAAAACTGAAGAAATGTAACCATTGCATCTGCCACCTCCATCATTGCACATTTTATACTGCCAAACGTAACGGTTGTACCACGGCTGAATGAGTATTCAGTAGTAGATTACGGGTGTTCCAGTATAGGAGTTCTTTGTCTTTTACAATCATATTTCTTAAACATTACCATCTGCTGATAAAAACCATCGAAACCTGTCAGACAGCCCGCGGTCACATCCTCATTCATACAGTATTCTTCAGTCTTTTGTAAAGGACACATTCTCAGTGACCCTCTGATTTGAGATCAGGACCGGCAAAAAGGGCAGTCCTTTCTCAAAGTGCCCCGTAGAAAAGAACAAAAAGGCACTACAGTATCATTCCATATTCATCCACTGTGGCTGTCAGTGGAAATACAATGATCTGAAACCCTATCCCTCACCACCTATTGACTCAATGCAAACAGGTACAGGACACCGTTCCTGTACTTGGGATGAGAGCATAGTCAACCGTTCCAGGTGAAATTCACCGTAGGAAGGCCCTTATAAATGTGGGTGGGCAGAGAAACGTGTGGCAGAATTACATTGAGTATGCCCTGAATGCCATTGCGGCACCGATTCTCTGAATTCCCCAGGACAAAAACGGCAAGCGCCAGCTGTACCACTATCGGGGTATTAGCACGGAACACAGGGGTCTTCATAGGGCATCATCCCTAACCAAGACATTACAACTTTATCAAATGGAAAGAATTATTGCTTGCAAAAACAATTCTTAGAAATGTTCATCAATTAAGGACAGCGCAAAAGACAATTTTGTACCTTTTTGACAAATTCTTCCCCGTACACAATCTTCATAAAAGTGCACTTAAGTGCCATTAGCTTGCCAAGGAAACAGTTGTCAATAGAAAATAGTGCTTGTTTCGTTGTTGTTGTTTTTTTGTCTCTGGTCTGGTTTTTGTGCCCCAGTAGTTACAGTATGTAGGTTGACTTGTCTGTCCGGTTGGAGGGGAGTGGGGGGGCGGTGGTGCCAGGGTGCTGGTTAAGTGCTTTAGTGCGGTGGCTCCTTGATGGTTAAGTCCTGTCACCTGCACTCCACCGATACCCCGGAGTTCTGAGAAGATGAGGACGAGGACGACACCGGCGGGTCGGCCAAGGTCAGCATGACCGCTGCCGTCAACGAGCTGGAGGACGGTGAGGAGGACGACGAGGACGAGGAGGAAGCAGCCACTGTGCCTGTGGAACAGAGGCAGAGTGCGGTTAGGACCCGCCCACAGGTACGCTTGGTGTAACCTTAAGAAGAGAACAATACTGCCATCGTTAACTGTTGAGGTTAAAAACGTCACTCACTTTCCCGTTCCTTCTTTTTCATGCGTTTTCGCCGTCGGTCGATGGAGGCCACCTCAGATTTGAGGGAGAGGTAGTGGTTCCTGATGTCCTGCAGCTTCTCCTGAAGAAAGGAGATCCTCTCCAGACTGCTCATCTTCTCCAGGTCCGCTAGGTGGGGAAAAAAACAATGCATTTTAGGAGGTCTCCATGGTACAGACAGAGGACTTAATATGACAAATTTATTTTCCAAATAATTAAGAAAGTGTTTTATAATAAATAAGAACAGGAGAACATAAAATAATACAAAGAGAAATAGAATAAGAAAAGGGTAGTTTATGAAATTGAGTTTTTAATAAGACATTTAATAGAAGATACCAATTTGGATAGTTTAACTTCCTCAGGCAAGGATTCTCCTACAGCCCTTGAAGAGCAACTAAATTGAAGTGCATCTAGTCTGGAAATGACCTGAACCCTGAACAAAACAGTGCCAGACACCTTAGTAAGACAAACTCTGGGTGGAGAAAAGTTGTTGCATGCAGACGAAAGTTGTGTCCTATGTCAGTTGGCACCACTGATCAGCCAATAGCAAATTGCAATCACAATAGCCTGATTTTAAACGTTAAGAGTTCAACCGCCAATTTACCACCCGGTCTATAGATCTAACAACCTTACGCTACGACTATCATGTCAAGATTTGGACCTGAATCATCAATCGTCAACGCCGCCTCATACCCCAATACATCGGTTTTGAAGTGAGAACTGCTTTGTTACTCTTTCCTTGAGTTGCCAGTCAGGACCAATTAGTTACCAAAGTTACCAATCCAACACTTACACATCTGGAAACTCCACTTGTAGACGCGTGGTGTTGCGTGTCGGTGGTGGGTGTGGTCAGGGTCCCCCTGCTTGTGGTATTTATGGCTGGAAGGGGGAGTTCGCCCAGGGCACTTGGGCGAAATGGCGGCCTTCACGTCTGACATGTTGTTCTTGGAGGCAGGTGATTTGGCAGTGCCCTCAACAACAGACTGGTCCTCACTGTCACTGCTGTTGGCTGGAAGGGAGAAGAAGGCAGTGATGAAGAGGTCGACAGGGATCAAGCCACAATTTTACTTCCTTACTTTCCTTCCTGCCTTGTTTTATTATGTCAGCAGGTTGGTAAGAAAGGCTTTTTGGGAGCATGAAGCAGAAATGTAATATTAGATAACCTGAGAAAACAACCTGCACAACTGGATACTTTTTTACTAGTCAACTAGTGCACTTTTATTTGCTGGTTTAAATACCCATATTTAGTACTTTTCTTGATAGAGATTTTCCATATTAATATACTCTATAGAAAAATGTGGAAAATAAGTCTTATAAAGACATTTTCAAGTGTAACTGATACATTGAGTAACTTTTCTTAAAACAAATTGGACTTGATGATGGGTGCGTCTACATGCACACAATACACCCATTACTGTGAATGATCTACTACAGCATTTACGTGGTTGGAAGTAATGCGATTTAGGTCTAAACATTTTGTCAGATCGCGTTAATATGCTTACAGAACACGTTGCTGCAAGCGGTATTATTCACAGCGTTATCTTAAAACAGAAGCTGTGCCATTTGTAATGAACTCATGCAAGACGTTGCACTCGAGTGTTGTCATGTCATTTGCAAACAAATTGCCGCCGATTGTGGGTCAACTTCCTCTGCTTTTTTGACGTGCAAAAAATGCGCAGATATGCAAAAAAAAAAAAAGAGAAAAGAAAAAGGAATGACATCAGATTAAGGTGAATACAGTCATATGAATCGAAATATCCAACAGAAATCTAAGTGTGCTAACCGAGTTACGCTTATCCCAATTATGACATCACCCCAATTAGAAAAACCAGACAATTGCAATACTCTAAGTATTGCCTTAATTGGGTTAGGATTGGATTTTTAGTGTGAGTGTAAACGTACCCAGTGACAAGTAGGAGTATTTCAGGGCTGATACTGATATTCCTTGGTAAGTAGGACAATTGAAACGGGAAGGACAGTGGGATATATTTAGACAGCTTTCCTACTTACCTGTTTTCCTATTCTTTTTGGGAGGCACACCTAGGCTCTTGCGGTTTGGCTTGTGTTTCTTTGAGGCTCCACCAGTCTGTGATTCTTTTTGCCGCTTCTGACTTGCAGACGCTACAAAGCAAACGCACGGAGGTGGTGAGGGAATAGACAGACTGGGAAATGAGTTGACAGCTTTATGCGCGACTGTTTCCAGAGTAGCCCCGCATTAAAAAAGCAGAAATAAATAGTGAATATTGCCATTGAGAAATACAGCAATGGAAACACTATTATTCATACCTTTGGATTTCTGTTCGCTCTCCTGCTGGCTGCTGCTGCTCAGCTCTAGGCTGCAGTTGCTGTTGCTGTTGCAGGAGAGGCTGCCGTCGAAGGCCTTGGAGGGGGAACCTGCCCCCTCCTCCTGGGGCAGCTCTTGCAGCTCCCCGCCCAAGCTCTCCACCTCCACTGTGCTGCTGTCCGTCTCGCTCCGCCCCCCCGTGGCTTCCTCTTGCATGGGTTCGGGGGGCAGGCTGGCGGAAGTGGACTCGGAGGGCAAGGCGGGGGCCATGGATGGCGGCGGGGATGAAGGTGGCGCCCGGCCGGAATCTTCCATGGTGCTGACCCCCATGGAGGGGGACTCGGGCGTGGTGGGCGGTGTGTTGAGGACAGAGTTACTGCCACTGCTGGGAAACTCCTGCAGTTTGTCAGTGTCCATCTGTTCCTCCGAGACTTCGTCCTCTGGCCCGCCGTCCTGCTCTACTCTGGGCTCCTCCAGGCCTGAGGACACAGCTGGGGGAGGCGAGTTGGCCGCCTCTGTGTCTGAGTCGGAGAACAAATCCTTCAAGATCTTCTTGGGCCACTGGGCCTGGATGCTTGACCACACATCCTTCTGGCCCTTCGTACGAACGGCAGGCCTTTCCTCTGCGCTCCCAGACATCTTGACCCTCTTTTCAGGGATCTCCCAGAACCCGGCAGGTCGGCCAGCTTTGGTCTTCTCCTTCATCCCGTTGTACTTCTTAGAAGGGGAACCTTTGGTTTTTGGGCGGCTCCGCTCACTTTCCTCGGCCTGAGACTCAGCAAGCGGCGCTCCTTCATCTTCTGAGCTGCTGCTGGATGAGGCCCCCCTCTCCTCCCCAGGACCGGCTCCTCTTTCCTCTAGCTTCCTGGGGGAGCCTCCAGGCAACCAGTCTGCACTCCTGGTGTTCCTGGTCTTGGCTTTGGATGGGCCTTTTGCGGCCCTCTCTGTTGCACCCTCAGATTTCCTCTTCCTGGTGCCTGCCTCTCCCTCCAACTCTGCTTGGTTTCGGCGCTTCCCTGCCTCTGGACCCTCCGGACTAACCGGATCTTGGCTCTTTCCCGAGACTGAAGGAGGTTTGGACTCAGGAGGGGTCCCGCTCTCCCAACGCTCTGATGTTTGCAGGGGCTCTGGTGGGCCTTTTCTGAGGCTACTGCGGCAGCCCGGCCGATCATCATCGTTATGCGCTCCTTCCTCATCCTCGTGCTCACTGTCGTCTGTGGACATCTCAGAGGCTGAAGCGAACGAAAGAAAAATTGACGTTAGATTTGGTAGCACGGTAACAGGACCATAAACAATCAACCACTTCAGTGTCAAACACGGTCCTAATCTGCTGTAAGTGTGCATGAGGACTACAGGCTCAAGAGTGTTGCTACCTTGCAGGCCATTGAGGATAGAGGTAATTTCTATAGACTTGACTGGAGACTGCTGAGTCCCTTTGTCCTCACCCTCCTCCATCTTGGAAAAGACATCCTGACCCGGGCCAGACTTGGATGAGCGTGGGACACGGTTGTTGTTGGGGGAAGGGCCGAGGTCTTCTCTTTCATTGAGCCTCTCCAGCCGGTCTCGCTCCCTCTCTGCTTTGTTCTGTTGGCGATTAAAGATGGTCAGTGGTTCACTTTATGTATGAATCTAGCTGCAACACAACATCTAGAGGGAAAAACTCGTAACCCTCAAAAACTCTCCATACCTTTATTTTTTTGCGATGCTTGATTTTTGGTACATTCTTATTGGCTGGGCGAACAATCTTGTCTGCCTTGATCCATTCATCATATCTAATGGAAAACACAAAGACAAGAAACGTCATCGTTCAAATCTTAGAAAAGGAGCGAAACACATTCTCTCACACACAAACCACCACACAAAGACCCCTGACGTCTGACCCCAACGTGTTGCTGTGATACAATGAGCCTCAACAGCAAAGGAAGAGATCCAATGGTATTGTGTGGAAAAAGACAAACCTTTACAATGGACAAAGAAACATTATGAAAACCACAACCACAAGAAAGTTTCCGACAGTACCGAGGGTGCTACTTGGGTCGTATGAGGAAATGAAAATTTCACAACGTCACACACGACAGACACAATGCAGAGAACATCCCTCTATCTTTTATAGAGTGCTAGAGGACCACACAACAACATTGAGACGGTGAAATACGTAAACTGGTCTCACTAGAAAGCAGGAACTTAAACCTCTGTGTCATGGTACCCTAACACTCTACTTAACACTGCATTATCCCTGACCCATTGGGGAGGGGGGGAGAGGGTTGAGAGGTAGAGGTGAGTGTAGCAGCACTTTGGTTGGCCTTTCAGAGTTACTAAGGGCTACAGTACATTGATACATTACACCTTATACTCCCGATGTTTTGGGGAAAATGGTTCAGCCAAAACCATTGCCAGGAGTAAAAATAGCTGAAATTCAGCCCGTCTGTAGACTTCAGTGAGACAGACAGCGGGGGGACAGACAGACAGGGGACTCTGAGGAAATGTTACATGTTGACCCAATTCGGTTTCTGCCACTAGATGGCTCAATGTAATCCGTAATCAGAGTACTGACCGAGGGACTAGATCAGATGTAGTACAATTATAAGGGAGGGATGCATCTGTTATTGCCATGGGGATACCCACTTAGTGGTGATCCCCTTGGGCTGAATTGAAGGTTAAAAGATGTCTTTTGTTTTGTTTTTAGAGGGTGAATATAGACGTTAGGCGATTCTCCCCAGGTCCTGGCTTACCTGACGTTCCAGCCACAGTAGTGCACCAGGTAGAGCACCTCTCCCCCCTCCACGTCTGCCTCTTTCACAGTGGCCTCGTACGTCTTCAGATTGCGGCCTCGCCCATACCTCACCTGCACCTTCATCCCCGGGGGGTAACACTCAAACTCCTCCCCTTCCTCCCCCTCCTGACTGCTGTCATCCCTGCAAGAAAGACAGTTCAGCACTTCCTGGCCCTAGGCTGCCCCAAAGTGACACCGCAGCCCTGCCCACACCCGCCCTCCTCGCTGCCTGGTGCTAGGAAGCCTATTTTCTTTGCTAGATTCACTTCCCTGTCCTGAACCCATAACAATTGTAGCTCCATTTCCCAATAGTATTTAACCGTTTCCTTCTCAAACTTAGTGAGGTACAAATGAGTCATAAACCTGCCATCGCTACCTCCGTTCTCTTCCTCCCATAACACAGTGTGTAACCTAAAACCACCTGTACACAGCTACATCATTTACTGTTACCCTCTCAAAAGGACAATATATGGACAGTTTCAGCAATAAACACAACTACATACTTGCATGACAAAATCAAATTCAATCATCTTGTATGGGAATTAAAGCTACCGTTAGGCCATCTAACCCTACATCCACACACCACATACTTGGGGGCTCATTTACACACACATTAGCTAGGAGGTTCGGTAAGAGCCAAAACAGCCACAAGGGGGAGCTGGGGGGACAGTCAGTGAGTCAAACTTTTGAGAGTATGGGCGGTGGTGGAGTGGCAATACAAGATTTAGAGGCAGGTTAGCAAGGCAAAAGCACAGGTTGGCAAGGCGGCACAGCAATTTAAAGCAAGACTCTAGCGTGAGAGAAGAAGCACAGTCGCAAAAATCCAACTTCCGCTGCCATAAAGCACAGCTACAACACACGGCTCCACGCAATCCCTCTCTGAACTGCTGCTTGGAGCATGCACGGTCTGCTGACGTCAGATATCCAACAAAGCCACAATGGAGAAGTTGCGTTTGTTTCAGCAGCAGTCCCAGTCTCACACTGATTTGAGAAACCGCTTCTGTTTTAAGATGATAAAACTCTCGAGAGCGACTTGAGAAATGGCCACTAAGACCAGTGACAAATGTTCGGAGCATCTTTAAGTTGGGAAACAACGCTATCCATTCAACCAGACATACACACAGATATGTATACTGCATATATTTATATATATGCTCATATATATATATATATATACACACACATATACATATATATACTTTGGACTCAATTATGTCAACCATGGCATTTGTACTAGTCAGTGGCTTTGGTTCATCAAGTTTGTGAGAAGAACTTTGTTTCCTTGAAATTACAAAATTAAGATAAAATTATGACGCAGCCTCCATACCAATGCCAAAGCCTTACCGTAAGAAATACACACAGGCTAGATTGAAACTGGTCAGACAGCACTGATCTAACCCTTTAGCACTTAACAATATGGGGGAAAAGAGCATCTAATTGAGACCAAACCATTCAACTAAGAAGAGAAAAACGGCAGTTTTTTTTTTTTTTCAAACTGTCTCTCTGGAAGGACAATGCCTTTAAACGACTATCTTGCCTATGGGGTTCTAATGCATCAGTGACGACGCTAACGTACTGACATGGAACATTTAATACAGCTGAACACCAAAAGCCACAAAAATGAGAAAGAAGACAGAGAGAGCGGAGCGCGGAGAGCTTTGATAGAAAATCTGTACAGCGGAAAACAGAGGAAGAGCACAGCCATGTTTCACCGTGGGCTCTGTTGCGTGTGGTGTTGTGCCCGCTGACTGAGCCGGGCCATGTTCAAAGAGTCCTAGCCAGAGTGACGGAGAGACAGGGGGGG
>OMKK01001088.1:1731-13471 GCA_900302305.1 Polymixia japonica | reverse complement strand
GTGTTTGTGTGGCGTGTTGATAAGACTTTTGTCTGTGCAGATTGCTGTCTCAGCATAGGCTCCAGCCACAGGAATGCCACCGGCTGACACATGCAGTACAACACAGCCAGCATGTTGTCTCCCAGAGTGAACGCTTCGTCCGCCAGCGTCTGCATGCCAAGCTCACGCACTGCAAAAAATATCCACCTCAACTATTTATTTAGTCTCAAAAACATTTAAACACGTGAACAATTCTGCCGATGAGCTTAGATGATTCCACTTTGTTGACATCTTGAAACAAGGCAAAGTCACGTCTCTGCTATTATTAAGAAAATTACACTTGACACAAGTTGAATTATCTCACTCTGTTGGCAGATTCTGTCACAGGAAAATAAGATTGTAAGAATAAAAGCAGATGAAATGACTTTCTGCAGCGTGTCCCTCAGTGTACATTCCTTCTCTGAGTCTTTGGTAGAACAGCTTACCGGGTATCTTTGGTACGTCTGTTAATCGCAGCGCTAATATGATGGTTAGATTCACATAGAGGAATGAGCAACGGCACACCACTGCTGTTAACCCTGAGACACCAGCATCAGCAACGTAGGAGAATCTAGGATGTAAAGAAGACAAAGTGTAATCTTGATTTAAGACAGCGTAACCTGGATGGTCCCTTGTGTAACTTCATGTGATACAACCTGATATATCCTCATATTAAGTCCCTCAGCCTCTGGTGTGGTTTTCCAACCAGTTTCTCCAGGACCCCAACTCTGCCTCCGGAGGCTGGGTTGTGTTTACATGTCTACAACCGTCCCCTTTGATCGTCCCCTTGGGCAGTTGTTCCCAATTAATGACAAGCACGTGTCAGAAATCTCTGACCGCTGGCTTCAGTTAACAGGACCAGCGCTGCGTGTGGCGCTTCTGATCAGCAGTGTTTACGGCAGGAGTTTAAGGGGCAACGGGAACAGGACCAAAGTAAAAACTGTGAAGCCGCCCCCTTGGTCATCTCCACTACAAGGCATTCCAACATCCAAGCCCAGCAGTCCAACCGTCAGAGCCAAGCAGGCACATGTTTATACCATTACTAAACGGCCTCAGGGTCCTCCCTCCCTCCTTTGTGGTTCACGTGATTGATAAGTTAATATGCCTAATCCATCACTGTTAACTATCACGCAAATGTTTTTAATTGTTGTGCTCCATTTACTGAAAATGTAGGCATTTAGTTTTTTTCAAATTTTTTATCAGGACCCAGAAATAAAGCTGAACCCAGAAACTAGCTTCACTAACGGTTCCTACTAAAACTCTCATGTTTTTTCCCCAATTGGGTTTTGGATTGATGCAAAAAAAAAAAGATCTGTGGCAAACAAAGGCGTATGATATTCACACATTTTGTTCAATAAGATAATCTTCCGAAATGAACACCACTTGTAAGATTTTTGAAGCATAAATGCAATCGATATAACTTTTTTGAGGCAAATAAAAGCTTAAAAATTGACGAGTGGGATGTTTACTGACTATTGTATCTATTGAATCGAACAAAACGTGTCATTTCTGTTAAGCTTGTGTTTAACCACAGACCTTATTTCATGGATCTAACCAGAACCCCGGGGGGACAAATCCATTAGAGGTTTGGTGAAGGAACCCATGTAACACACTTCCTGGTTGTACGACACAACTGGTCGCGTTCTATTCCAAGTTTAGAACGTCTGAATTGGTGGACCACACACTCTAAACAAGCGTTTTAAATGAGTATGTTAAATACAGTATATTCATGAATGTAGCCTATATGAGACACTATGAAACACAGCTGTTATATATTCAACTCTCATCACTGCCAGTCACCATCTGTGAGGTCCACCTGTGGTTGAATAGAGTACAACATATGGAAATGCAACAAGTGTCGGTTTACAAGAAACTATCAGTACTCTTATAACACTAGTCTGGAATGTTTGGTCCCTTGAATATTAGAGAAAGTCTGAATGTGTGTTCATGGACAAAGACGAAGGTACTTAGACTCAAAATCTGAATCTTGAATTGTTCTGTGCTTCATACGTAGTCCTTCACTGAAACCCATCAAGCTGTTAGCTAGGTCTGCACACGGCTAACAGGGCTAACAGGTGTGGAGAGATTTTGTGATGTTGTTTAAAAATCACTTTTGACAACTCATTAGCAGTTTAGCAATTAAATTCTTAACGACAAATGCATTTGACACGAGGCTTAACCTTTCTACGTCTCCACTAAAGACATCACCTTGGTAACATAATTAGTTAGGCAGAGAAAAGCAGACATTTTAATCATGGCGATAGCTGATAGATGTCTCCATGGTGATAATGGGAGAGTGAACCAATTTTGCAAATGCGAATGTCCGTCACTGAGTCACTCACTGACTCACTGACTGAGTGATGAAGTTACACCATTGGTCGGTCGAGTGTTGGAGTTTCCCCATTGGCTGATGTATCTGTTTCAAATTAAAAGCCCTCTAACAACAAGACTTTTGGCCACAATTTCGCACATTAACCAAACACAGTCCAGACATGTAATAGGTTTTGACCTAGTCTTGTTTTATTTTGTCTTGCTTGAAACCATAGCAACTACTGTAACACAACAAGAGAAAGGGGTTCCTCTTCTAGAAGGAAATGGTCTTAGGTTCTCACTTCCACATAACCATGAAGATGTTTGCTGTGATATTTTTGTCTTTATGTCCTGTTTAGCATGCATGCCGAGTTTACAAATGATTTGGACCGCCTGCTCTGTCCATGACATAAATACAATCCAGCTCCGGTTCCTCAGTCACGAGGGGGAGATGTTTAGGAAGAGGCAGGTGAAAGAGAGATTATTAAATGTTGACACATTGTTCAAAAGGTACTATGGGATATATTTTACATTATATTTTGGATCTTTGGCTACAGAATGTATCTGTGATATATTTGCAACATTAAGTCCTCTTATGTTTTCCATCACGTTGAAAACAATCTAGGCCAGCAGTGTCAGACACCAGCTCACAACTCAGCCTCATCTTCCAAGATAAATACACATCCTGGACGTCTGTTGAATCATTTTATTTGGTGCAATGTTGCCAAACCCACTAAACAGAAACACTATTAGTGTGACGTGTTTGACCAGCCTGTCTGTGAACGCCTGTCTGTCTGTGAACGCCTGTCTGTCTGTGAACGCCTGTCTGTCTGTGAACGCCTGTCTGTCTGTGAACGCCTGTCTGTCTGTGAACGCCTGTCTGTCTGTGAACGCCTGTCTGTCTGTGAACGCCTGTCTGTCTGTGAACGCCTGTCTGTCTGTGAACGCTTGTCTGTCTGTGAACGCTTGTCTGTCTGTGAACGTCTGTCTGTCTGTGAACGCCTGTCTGTCTGTGAACGCCTGTCTGTCTGTGAACGCCTGTCTGTCTGTGGTGCTGAAAGCGATATGGCTGAAAAGTGATATCACAATATGTTTTGTACAGTGGTAATATTTGATACAAGACAATATTTTCATATTTGTTTTCTACACTACATATCCACATAATGTCTTTATTTTTTGCAACAACACACCACACATGAGCTACAAGTGGGTGGAGTCGTGAGATCAGGGAACCGGAGAGAAACGGAGAGGATGTTTAGTGTGGAAGAGCAACAGTGCTGTAAAATGATATTAAACAGGTAGGCGAAATGATCTCGATATTCACGTTTTCATAACATCATTGAAATATATCAGGATATATATGGGAAAACGCCCTGCTTGGGTGTATAGGGAGGGGTTCACCAGTCAAACCCCCAGGGAGAGACCTAGTGGACTAGAAAGGAATGAAGGAGACAGGAGATGAGCGGACCTAGTGGACTAGAAAGGAATGAAGGAGACAGGAGATGAGCGGACCTAGTGGACTAGAAAGGAAGGAGACAGGAGATGAGCAGACCTAGTGGACTAGAAAGGAAGGAGACAGGAGATGAGCGGACCAGAGTAGAGGCTGTCAGAGCTCCCTAGCAAGTCAGTATCCTCTTCATTTGCGTTGGTTGCTGATAATGGTAAGAGAGACCCAGCTGGGGAAGAGAAGGGAGGAAAGGCGGTCTGGCAGCCATTCAGCTGGCACCATGGCAACCTTCGAGAGGTTGTTTTGGGTGGTAGGAGGGGAGGAGGTCTTGGATATGTGCTCCAGGGCACTTGGGCAGCCCCGACGCACCTGGTATTTTTACATCAACATGGATCGATCCAACTCTGCCCACAACACTCTCTTGTAACATCAAGTCTTGTCAACAACAACAAACAGTTTGGCTTGTTCTTTGTCTACCTCAGTATGTGGTGAGTATGGCCTTTAGCTCAATGTGTCACATGTAAACAAAACGTTAGAGCAATTCTGTCACCTGCTTTCTTTCAGCAGATCTTATATTTTTATTATTATTTATCAGTTTTAATCAAATGTTAAACAAATGATTCCCAAATGACAGCAAGAACCTGACATCCAGACGTCTTATGTGACAGTCAGTCTGTTTCCACATTGTATTGACAGCTGTTTATTAATGAGAACACTACAGGTGTGACCTTCCAAATCTTAATTGAAAAAGAAAATTGGTCCGTTCCGAAAAGGCCCCATTCAGCCTTTTTTTTATTTTCCAGGAGGAAAAGGCCGTTCCTCAGGGACAGAGCTTTACAATCTCACAATGGAAGGAGGAAGCCAGTTACAACAAAAAGTGAAAAGCAGAGCATCGCTCACAGACGGCAGAGAAGGTCAAAACAAACCGGAGCACTTTCTTTGTTCGTCTGACCTTCCCCGTCAATTCTGTTACCGTAGAAATGGAAGAGGCTGTAATAACGGATTGTTGTGCAACAGCTGGTCTAAATGGTCTGTCAAAAAGCGCAAAGCGTTGCCTTTTTCTATGTAACCTAAACAAATTGATCAGAGGCAGCACAAATCTGGATTTCCCAAACGGAAACTTCAAACCAAACGGACTGTTGAAATAATGCTGTATAGGATGATTATCATTGATGATGGTCAGTAGAGCATGTATGCAGACATGGTCCTCCGAGGAGCCTGGATGAGACTGCTAGCTACCGTCCTACTGAGAGCTCTCAAGAACAGAGTTCAGGCTGTTGTTCGCGGTGAACATCCGTACTTCCCCTACAACACTACATGTTTCTGACGACACCACTGAACCCCCACTTTCCTCGGTCGTACCTCGACTTCATAATCATCGTACCCCGCTGACTGTGACTAAAGTTGGATTTATACTCATGACAAAACAGAACTGTTGGTTGTTGTTTCGGACAAAAAGACGTTTCGTAGTTCGCAGACCCTGGTCCAAATACCGCACGGTTGGTTTGCGTCACGGTCGGTTGGCTTTGGGGGACAGATTTCAACTCGTCGTGGCGTCACGAAGTATGTGGAGTTCGTATCAAGTATAGATGCAACGGTGTTCGGGAAATGTTCTTTCTGTTGTGGTATATCTTCAGTTTAAGACTCAAATGTTGTGTTGATGCCATCGTACCACAGAGGGTTTTGTAGCGACGGCGTTCAGCAGCGGTGAACGTAACGCAGCTCATGGAAACTGTTCTTTGTCAACATTTCTTTTTTTGTTTTAGCGTATCGAAACAGCGAGGATTTTTCAGTGGATTTGGTATCATCACAGATAGATTAACCCAGAGCTGCTGAGCTGAGAGTCACCAGCTTATACTCCATCAGAGAGTCAGGGGTTAAGGGACTGGAGAGCCTCTACTTTGTGATTTAACATCTGTTTCTGTTTGGCTGCTCAAGCACCTCTTCATAGGATACGTAGTCCGCTGATAATACTGTGGAATCCGCGTTCTGTCTCGTTGTGGAGAATAACAGCGTGCCAAGTGCTTGAGATGCAACAAGCTAGTTACTGACCTCTCCTCCTACGCGCGGCACTTTGGGTGGACGTGATTATCTGTAGCGTCGTACATTACCGTGAGCGTTCGATACGAGCGGCGCGGTAGGACCACGCCGTGGTTAGTGCCATGCGTTATCTATCTAACTACAGGACCGTACCGCTCCCGTCCGCTAGACATGCACACCACCATCAAAGAGCTTGTCTAAATTGGCACCAGAAAGAAAGAAAGAGAAAGCCTCCTGTTAACAATTCCGGTGGAAGAAATTGGGAAGTGAAACAATTTCTCTTAACCCTGCATGTCAGCTGTTCCACTTAGAGAGTAACACGAAGCAATATACATGTTAATAAGCAATATATTGTTTGAAAGAACGTGACTTGCACCAGCATCGCTAGCAATGCTAATATGAGACAAATGCCAAGTTCTGGAAAACCAAACATTAGTTTGAAAACGTCCTCAGTGTCCTGAGAAGGAAACCCCTGAACCTTCCCTTCACACGTGCCAACTTCTTGGTAGGAATAGACGGAGAAGTTGCAGAGATCGTGACACTGTGTGTATGTAGAGCGTACTGCATCTCCCCAGCGCACAGCCACAATGTCATCAATAATGAATGCAACACCATGCAAAGATTAAATAGCATTTTATATAGCAGTAGGTGCTGGAGTAAGTCAATGCATTCTTCTGTATCAGCTTGTGCTTCTGGATGTGTTCTTGCCACAGGTTCCTATAGAGTGAACACCAAAGGCTACAGATATGATTGATGAATATTACATAAGACTCTTCTCACTCATCGTTTGTATATAGGTTGCTGTAAGTTTCCCCTAGTAGTGAATTTATGTATTTTATTGTAGAAGGAACTCTTTCCTAAACCTGTCAACAAATGGCCCGAGGGTATATAAAAACGTTGAGGCAGTTTTTATACAAAAAGACACAAAAATTACTTGTTGTCAGAGTATAATTGGAGCTTAACTTCCCTGAGAACCCACCAATCACTGTCAACCGCAATTGTGTGGGCTTGACTTTGAATGTGTGGGTGAGTTCACATAGGGATTTTGCGCACGGAAATTTGCATCAGCTGACAGAAAGCCAATTTCTGCTGAGAACGTAGATCAAACGACTCGTTAAGGTCAAGAGATTTGCTGTCAAACATGTTATTATATTGTGATATAGCCATTGTATCGATCAACAACAGGCATTGTTCTGCTTTCTGCATGTTAGATGAGTCTTAATAGTTCACATTTTCACCTGAGATAAAAGTGTGGAAATAACCTTTAAGGTCAGATGAGTTTCCAGCATACATGGACTTAATGAGTCCGATTCAAGGTGTTTGTGTACTAACAAAGGGCCCTGAAAGAAGACCTGACTCTTTAATAAGAACGCCTGTTCCTCTCCGGTCTGTCCGTCTGGGTGTGGATACTGGGAACTGTGTGGGCCCTTCAACAGGATACAAGCTCATTTATTCAATTGGATTTGTAATCTCACTACATAAACAAGCTAGCTCTACCAGACTGAGGCGCTAACACTATCAGCATTCACTTTCCCAAATATTTGCTGTCCTCCTGTCTTTCATAATACCTGTGGCCCCGGTGGCAGCCATTCTCACAATATATCACAGTATATCACTGCAGGTCATGTTTTTGTTGAATCTGTTTGTCTGGATCTTTTTACGTCTTACACTAAGTTGTACATAATGCAGTATAGGCCTAGCATCTGGGCCGCAAATAGCAGAGGTGTAATATCAGGAAGTAGCAGAATCATTTGAATACAGATTTAGAGGAAAGATTGTAAGATTATTAGCATCCTTTGGATGTTGCTCACAAAGTGAAACTACCTGCTGTTGCTTCGTACTCTTTGGCTGTGATTTGAACTTGAAAATCTGGTTCAGTCAGTTTCTTTATTCACAGACATAATCTGATCAGTTCATCCTCACTCGACGTCGTTGCAAACCGCGGTACTGAGCGCCGTGTCTAGCGGGCGCTGGAGGCCGGCGTGTCGGTTCTGTAGGGGTACGGCCCGCAGACGCAGGTCTCAGCACACAACACGTCTACAGGTTGTCATGTACACCTCAGACCATTCGTTGTCCGCAGAACAATCCCAGAGAGCGAAAGAAGACAGCCAGACCTAAAAAAAAGAACAACCTCAACATCTAATTTGTCATTACATCTGCCAACCTCAATAAATAAAACCCGCATAATTAACTCCCTGGTTGCGGGTCATTATAAGGGCAAGGAGGATGATTGATACATGATGTATCTATTAAGTCTAATGTGAGAGACAGCAGCTCGTATAAACAGTGCAGGACAGATGGAGTAGTTGTCTGAGATGTCTGAGTGGATGCAGAGTCTTGGATTAATTGTCGGCATCAATCATCCGGCCTCGTTTCTCCAGCCATGATAATGGTGTTATCGGTCTTCCTGTTCACAGATCCAACACAACATGTTGCAGACAAGCGCTTGGGGTCCACCTTCTATTACAATCAAGGTAAATAAGAGTAATAAAACGGTTACTTGGCGTCTGGGTATGCTAATGGGATGTAAGAATACTTAACAAACCTCAGGTAGCTCAGTGAAGCCATCTTTGTTATTCCTCTCTCTGGACATACAGAAGGATGGTCTGAAAGCCACAGAGAACATCACGTTCCGTCTCGCTTGGAATTTCCTGCGAGGAAATGCTTTGTTACCCCTGCCTGAATCTACACGGTACAAAATGTCCATCCTAACAAGCCATTCAGCCTCATACTCAGTTATAAAACCCTTTCCCTCAGTTCTGCTGACGGGACAAGATCATTTTACTTGTTTCAATGTACAGGTTGAATAAGGTAGATCTTTTCTCTAGAAAATGACCTTCTGACACCTTGAAAACAGGAAGTGCGAAATGGAACCGACTAAAATGATCTCAGCTTTAAACTGGCAGCTTTAAAGAAAAATAAGATTTCAAGGCTTGATACTAGATTGAATCGCTTGTTAGGTAGATATTTTTTGCAGTGTAATCCCATGTCCTAAGCTACTTTTTCCACACAGGGCCAATGGGAAACAGGTTATGGACAGTGCCCCGTACTTTACAGAAGATCAGAGCTCATTGAATCATCTGGAATTAAACGGTTAATCTCATTTGGGCTTTTTTATGCTCGACAAGACCACTTGGAGCTCTTTATCTTGAACTCCATCAGAGGCTAATTGTGAGGCCTTGAGACTTGACAGACTCAGTTGTTTGATTCCAATACTACTGGGAATGTGAACTCTTCCCCCTTGCCAAGGGGGTATATGTACATATACACTCTGGAATGCCGGAAAGGCATTGTTGTCTTCTTCTGAAAGGTCTTCAGAGGCCCATGAATGTTAAGTTCCCAAGCCCTCTACATAGTGTAACTCACAGTCCACTAATTGCTTTGGTTGGAGTTTTAATGGAAAGAATGGCAAGGCTGTGGTCAAAGTTTCTTGGGATTTTCTGGATGGATAAAGGCATCCCTGTAGGAATATGCACAATGTCAAAGAGGGCTGAGCGCAATACAATAGAAACAGCTTCCAACGAAGGGTCAGAAAACGACTGCGACGGCTGGTGAACTGAGGAAGTGATCCGGTCGAGCTGCGTCGCTCAAGTCGCTCTTAAAAGACGCTCACTCGCACTGATGAGTAAATAGGCAAAGGAGTAAAAACATAGCGTTAAAATGTTGGCGCAGAGCAGACACACGACAGCTAGCCAACTCTTTGACATATAACAGGTTTGTCTGGTTATAAACCTTGAACGTTAGATATCGGTATGCATCGTTGAGTTATTTATAGTAACGAGCTGCTGACATGTCACTCAGTTTGATATATAACACTTTACATACTGGATATTATTGAACTTGCTACAACAACGGTTAAAACACGAGTTAGAACATGAGGGTTTTGTCTTAGATGTTCAGTCTGTTGCAATGTGACCTTTTTTTTTGCCTTTTTTCAGTGTAAAATACACCTTAATGACAGGCAATTAAATAATCAGCGTGTCAGGTGAATGAAGGTCTTTTACTTGAGGCATTGTTTGAGGCGTTGTTGAGATGTTGTTGAGATGTTGTTGAGGCATTGTGGACCTAATTCACTGAAAACAGTGACAGGTGGGACCCAGCTGATAATCCCAGACACACCAGCTCCTCTCACCTCATCTCCTCTCTTATCCAACCTGGGTTACTACATAGGGGCTCATCCTAAATAGCACAACAGGTATTTTAATTGAATCCTGCGTTTGGGAAAATGTAATAAAATGCACCTAAATTAAATGCAATTAAACAATCATCTTCTCTGTTGGGTGAAAGGAGACTTTTCTAAGGTCTTTTTATGGTCCATATTTAAAGGTTATCAGGTGCCTGTAGTTGACAGTTCATCAGTTAGTCGTCATGTTGTCGATGTTGTCACGATGTCGGCAGAGCGACTGGCCTTCGTCAGCAGCGACGTTGGAAGAGAAGGAGTCACACCCGTCCATCCAGAATCCCCTTGAAACCAGAAATGTAATGAAACCTTTTCAGATTCCTCATTGTGGTTTTAATCAGTCTCAGTTGACCTTCAACCTTTAGCTGTCTGTTTCTTTTTGTTTAGATTTTGTTTTGAGAGCAACTTGTGCTCGTTGTAACTATGGTAGTCGGTCTTTTTGATTTACATTGTCTACGAGATATTCAAATACGGAGCTTCACTGTCCCATCATAACACTACGACTCGCAAAAAACTATGCAAAACAGTGTCAGCAGCGAGCAAAACATGTTCTCCAAGACACATCTCTAGTCCGTCATTATGTTGACACAAAACTGAACACAAACTATTCATTATGAACCTTAAAAAATCAGCCCTATTTCTTCCATAGTATTTCTGTTTCTCCTTTGTGACTTTTCATCAGGTTATCGATTGTAAAACTTGTTGTAAAACTTAACAACTGAAGATATTGAAGGTATATTATATATTTAGTCAGAGTATGTACTGTAGATGTTCCAAGAACTTTATAGAAATTAGTGTAAAAATTGTAAAATAAGTGGGAATAGTAGTAATGAGGTGGCATCCCTTAATTCAAGCAAAGTTGTATCTGAAAAGTTGAAATTTACTTTGATTTAAAGATATTGAAAAGATTTTAGGACTAAAAAGCATTTTCAAAATCTCGTATTTTACAGTAGTAGAGATTGACTGTGTTCGTGTTCCTAGTCTGAACATTAACCAACAGGAGTTAGTCCATTAGTCCTACAGTCGTGGTTGTAGTTAGTATCACAATAGTTACAGTCATGTGCTTTCCTGGACCTTATTTGCATTTTCCTTTGAACATGGGATCCTCAAAAGGAAGGGAAGGCCGTGCGTCTTTTCACTGGCTTTTGTCTCTCTTGTGGCAGGCTTTGGTGATGAATAAAGAATGCCTGTAATTGTTCCAGGTTTCCTTCATTGTCAAAGATTTACCAAGGTTTTGCTGTTGTGAGAGTTAAGTCTCTGTGTCGGGAGACGTCTTTTTAGAGAGACAGTCTAAATTATGACGATAGTAAATATCAGCAGAGAGCTTCTGTCATCAGATATATAATGATGCTCATATTGTTGCCAGAGAAAGTCTTCAGTCTGTTTGGAAGAAAGTCTTCAGTCTGTTTGGATTTCGTCCTTGCAGTATATCTTGTCTTTTTATTTATTTATTTTTTTTTACAATTAATTGTTTGAAATCCCCGTACAATCAAAATGGTGGTTTATATATTTATTTTAAAAATGACGTCCCAATTAGAGGCTAGTATCGAAATAACACATATCGACCAGGACAAACCACAGTGTTATACTATAATGTGTTTCAATAGACTATTGACAGATGGTTCAACTTAACCCAACATGAATAATCACAAACTGTTACGCCGTGAGCAGGCGGACCCAGTGGTAACGACAAGGAGACAGAGGCACAGTAAAAAAGGCTTTAATAACAAAGATAACTAAAGAGT
>OMKK01001079.1:0-12749 GCA_900302305.1 Polymixia japonica | reverse complement strand
CACACACACACACACACACACACACACACTCTCACACACACACACACACACACACACACTCTCTCACACACACACTCTCACACACACACACACACACTCTCACACACACACACACACACACACAAGTGATGATATTTTTGTAGTGGCTGTGTGTTGTGCTGTTTGTCTCTCCTGTGCTGTCAGTACAGTGCTATCAGAGTGCCCTGTTGCAGATACTGGCAGAACCTCCACTTTAAGTGAAGTGGCTGACCCCAGCACTCAGCCCCCAGTAAAGTGCACTGAGTGTGTGTGTGTGTGTGTGCGTGTGTGTGTGTGTGTTTCTGCGTGTGCGTGTGTTGCCGGAGCCCTCACTACTAAAGCACATGTTAATTATACACACGGACAGAAAGCAAATAATGATAGACGTTCACTTGTTTGCGTGCCAGTATATTTCTGCCCTGCTCATTGCTGCCACTGTTAACGGCGTTATATGAGGAGAAACTCCTCCTGGGATTCATTATTCTCCTGTATCACAGAACACTCACCATGACATTGTTTAAAATACCACGTCTTCAACAATCATATTCAGCCATTGAAAATTGTGGTTATCAAAAGTCCAATAGCTTATAGACTATTTCGTTCCAAGAGTTAGCAATCACATTTTGTCATTCATGAGCAAGAGGTCACCATAATCCAAAAATGACATAGGCTACAAACTCGTGAAAGAATTATTGAGAATAACAATTGACTAAATTGGTGTCACTTACCAGTCTTTGGTCAGGAATAATCTTTCGTTTTCTGTAGCAGTACTGTGAATAACATCCTCTGTGAGCAGGTAGTGCTGAGGTGCCGTACACATGTGTCACAACACGGCAGGGAGACTGCAGTCCATGGTTTGAGATTGTGTGAGCGAGAGTATAATACAAATGTGTCGTCAGCCAGGTCTAAGAAACAATTAGTCCGTCACTAAGCAGCAGCACAGACGGTGAAAAGAAGAAAGGTTGACGGACATAAAGGTGAAGCATCATTATGTAACGACCTAAAACCATATCTAGTCTCTTGGTTAAAATAAGTCTCATTCGACATGGCATAGTAAGCACATGATACTAGTATATATGATTCAGTTACACATAGTAAAAAAAATAGATAAATCTTTTTTTCACCTTTCATCAATGTCATCTCTATGACAACCGTCAGCGAAGTAGAGTGACGGCACATGTATATTGTACTAGAGGAACTATTTGTGTGTGTGTGTGTGTGTGTGTGTGTGTGTGTGTGTGGATTTTATGAAACTATCTATGTGCATATGCTTTAAACACTGTGGTTTGTAAAACAATTGTCTTTTGGTAGACATATTTGGTGTAAAAAAATACCTAGGTGATCACACAAGTAAACGTACAGTTTTACTGATATTTCAGCATGATTAAGTTCAGTCAGTAGTTCAGACTTTGTGGCTCTCAAGGAAACTGTGCCATGTTATAAGTAAAGCTCATTTTCTGCCAGTAACATAACAAAATCTCATGACCTTGATTGGCAAATGAATGCAGGTTGCTATTGTGTTAGCATTAGTTTTGAATTGCAAACCCACTTACATGGAAAGAAATAGCCTTTGTGAGAGGTTTGAAGACTGCCTGAAAAACATGGTTGAACAGCAATAATAAATGAAATTACCTTAACAGCTGTGATATAGAAAAAAATTGGTATTTCTTAAAATACTCTGTTCTTTGTGCAAAAGTAGAATAGAATCAGGTGTGTGGAATAGGTACTGGAATAGACCTAGGCCTACATGGTTCAATTTTATAGTTTGATCTGGATGTCAGAGCCTCCATATCTAACATTACCGACCTCCGTCGCTCACGACTGCTTTGTGTGGTTGAGCGAGGTGCTAAAAAAATGTCCATCTACATTTAAGCCTTTCTACTTCTACTTAATTCTATAGTGTTTACATGGTGGTAAACCCTAATCCATGTCGCAAAACAGGTCGTATTGAGTCCTTGAATTTGAGGGAATAAATTTGATGTTCAGTAAGGTGTGGGAATCATACTAGGCCCAAACAAAGTAATGACTGGGCCCCTGAAAAAGTCCAGTGAATGGATGTGTACTGCTATATATATTAGTTGTACCAAGTTGTACCTCACTGCACCCTGTATAATAACCCTCTGGATTCCTGATGTTTGAGGGTTTTGGGGAGACCTGTCAATCAAAATGGGCAGCAAACAGCATGCGTTATAATTACCCTGCATTGGTGCATCTGAAAGCCACACACAATTCATATCCACATTCCAGATGGTATGCAATCACACGTGAGATCTCATTCAACCCTGCTGTGATATCTCATATAGAAATGCCTAGAGTATCTCATGTCTGTATCTAATGTTTTCACTGGATGAAGGACACAATGTTGTATTCATGTTAATGTTTTCCTCTTCGGGGCAGATTATCTCAGGTCCTGCTTTATATTCACTCCAGCTCGTAGTTTGAATGTTGACAAGGAGATTCTTTCAAGAGAGCTACAGTAGTACAGAGCACTGGAGTTCTTTTAGAGAAATTTAATATAATCTTTCTAAGAGATTTAGTATAATATAAAATCATTTTTGTATGACTTCAAAACATGAGCGTTGGTCAGTCAATGTTTTTCTCAACCTAATGTGTTCTGACCGAACCAAATCTGTTAGGGATCTGCGCTTTAGTGTTTAACTCCATACATTATATTTAATTCTTTAACATGTGTTATGTCTTTAACAATTACATTTGTATTATTATTGGCAACAAACTAAGAGTTGGTAATGAACTAAGTGTATGAAAATGTTCTTATTTCTATATTATTAAGAAGAGGTGATTTCTATATCATTATTTTTCTTTCCTGGTGGGATAGCATAAAGGACTATGTTATTTCTACAGTTTATGACATCATGTAGTATGTTCTACCCACTAGAGGGTGCTTGTGTTCATTTGTTCACCTGAACACATTTTGAATAAAGTTGACTGTCTTAATATATGTCTGTTGGCTATTTACAGGGATCTTGGTTTAAATTCTACGCAGCCACTGGCAAACTTCTACAACTATAAATGCTTTGAGCTTGATGTGAATATAAAACACTGTGATTAGGACTTGGGCCATAAACACCTTCATCTATGTTATGTTATGTTATGTTATGTTATGTTATGTTATGTTATGTTATGTTATGTTACTTTGTTACTTTACTCACTTTAATATTTATACTGCAAACTTCCTATAACAATGTCTCTGACTGAGCTTGAGCAAAGATTGGATGGAAATACACGAGGCAGGCACCTGTGCTGAGAGAGAGAGCTTCAACTATTGTACCAAGACAGAAAAAAGCGGAGCCACAAATTAGTTTCAAAAGGTTCACCTCAATCCAATGCTATTCCCGGTCTGCTTGAGGTAACATTCCATTCCACGCATTCATGTTTCTGACCAGACTTTACTTCCACATTTCCACACTTAGAAACGTGGTGTAAAAAAACAAACCCTCTGTGTCAATTATGGTAATCCTAAAACCTAGTTCACCTGAGTGTGCTACTTTTCTTTTCTTTCACACTTCGCGCCGGTCCCTCGTGCCTTATAAATTCTCCCTTTGCACTTATTTAGATTTTACCGAGTGCCTACCTTGATAGTTCTCCGTTCACTGAACAATAGTATACTCTAATGGTCCAATTTCCTCCATCCTTTTTGAACTATAGCATTTTCTCCATTAGCATGTTATCTTAAGTTAGCATCTGTGCACTTCTGGAAAGTTTTCCAGACAGCTTATGCTGGTTGTCAGTAAAGTCTGTCTGCCAGTTAAATATAGCCTGTTATAATTTTATAATATATCACGAGGTAATTCAAAAAGTTTTCCAATTGGAAGAGTTGGTGCTCGTTCATTCATTTGTGTTTGTTTATACATCTTAAGCCCAAACACAATCACTGTAAAGCATGGTTGGAAATCTTGACAACATACCAAGAACATGTGTCTAAAAACCGGGACTGATACAATGTCCTCCACCTCGGGTATATAAAAAACGAATGTCTGCAAAGAAAAGTCACTCAAAATCTTGATTTCAATCAATTTATGTCATGGCCAGTGACTTGGCCCCCTGTTCAAGTGTAGTTTTACACAACCATGTGGCATGAGCCTGCGCTGCATCCAGCAGAAATTTAAATTTAAAATTTAAAATTTAAATTTCTTCTTAAATTTACTTATATAGAAAATATTTTTCTGTTCAACTGCAAACTATCACTGTTGTTTGTTTGTTTCACTTACATCCTGGCATCTTGCAAGCTCACCATGCAAGACTGCTTGAATGTACAAATCAAATCACAAAGAAAGATACCAGTACCACAGGATACTACAGATAAAGTGTATTTTGTAACCAAATACAGTACTGAAGCAGAAAAAGTCAAACACATCAAGATTATTCAAAGTGATGCATGTCTACATGATATCTTTCCAGCTCCACCAGTAATCAATTTTAAAAGAAGCCCTACGAAGCCCTAGATAAATTAGTTCATAGCCATCTCCCAGCTACCGTTAAGGCACCTGGTTGGACCTCTATTCAAATGTGGCCAATGTAACCACTATGGAAATGTGTCACAAAAATTGATACAGTTACTAACACAGAATACCATACCACCACTTAGTGACTGTAAAACTACTCATGTTATCTACAGGTTGGAGTGCACAGTATTCCCAACTAGTTAAACCCATTAAAGGATGGGCAACAAGCTGTCCATCATAGAGAGGGGTGGGAACTGGGGTGGGATAAAAAACAGGAACTAGCCGTACGTTTGAGAGAGATTCTGTTTCCTGTTTACTTCAGTTGAAAAGATAGCGGCATACTAAATTGTTTGCTAAAGAATATGTGGTTGTCGTCATAAATTCAGACACTTTTGTCAGAAATTTACAAAAACAATTGCCCATTCAACAGCATAGCACTTGCTGGTGCCGGTGTTATGTCGATTTACCCTACTTTGTCAAAATGTCCTACCGTCAGGCCCAAACAAAGTAATGACTGGGCCCCTGAAAGAGTCCAGTGAACCCCCTTTTTTTTGTAGAAATAGCCTTTTGTCTAGCTCATCACACATGACACTCATTAGTTTATGACCAATGTCTTGTCTTGATTTTAGAAAATAAGATGAGGAAAATTGTCTTGCCAACATTCTGTGACAAACCTTGACAATAACCTATTGTTAGAACTCATCTTTTACTCTGTGATAAATTAGAGATGACTGTTACAACATTTTTGAACTGTCGCAAAGCCAAACTGACTGATTGTTTACATTCATGATTGAGTGCGGTTGGACTGCTGCTGTCTGTCATCGTGTGGTGTCTGTCGAAATGCCAACATGTTCACAGAGGAGGTCAAGTAAAATTGCCATACTTTTATATATGCCATATAAGGCTTTCTCCCATGGCCATTACACTATGCAACCACCAGAAATGTTATTATTATCTGTTAAAAGCATAAAACTACATATAGTAGCTTTAAAGTAAGAATGAAAGAAAAAGTTTAATTTGTCATTTTTTCATATTTTTGTTATTCGTGGTGTGGAACAGGGATGTGCTTGTGGAGATAAACATAGTCAGAATGCAGTATAAACAACCCTGGTGGGGTGTTTTATTTGAATAAAACAAAAGTGAAGGTACGGTTATATTCCTGGTCCTGGACGTTCCAGTACTGGGGCTGTGTGGTGTTTGAGAAAGGATGGAGTCTTCCCTTGACTTTCTGCTCACCAGATGGTGAGCCGGTCTTCCTTTCTCTTTTGAAGGCTGCCGCGGCGAGCCCAGATTGGCTGCAGCTGTGGCTTTCCATCCAGAATGAAGAGGAGTCAGGTGTGGATGATGGCGTGACCTAGTTTGGGCTCCACTGGCTCTGTAGTTGTGCTGTTGATTGGAAAGGTAACTGCTGTCCACGGACTGAAGAGTGAGGTCGGTGTTTTGACAGGTGATTGCTATCCATGGTGCTGAAGCCTGGCTCTGTTGCCACTTGTTCAGGCCAGGGAGTGATACAGTATGAACCCAGGCGTTGTTGGGGCCCACCGTCACAACTCTTACATAGTCAATATTTACTATTTTGGTGCATTTTGTAATAAATGAAAACACATGTGTTTACGTTACCTTATTTAACATTAAACTTCAGAAATAAAAAGGCAGTTAAAAGTAAAACAAAAAGACAACATTTCAGTAAATCTAGAACAGGGACTAATGTTATACAGGATATAGATATAAGCGGCTATAAGTTCTGCCTATTGTGTAACAGCCTATATTATAAGAATTAACTAGTTAGCATTAAAATAAAGAATATATTCAAAGTGTATGCAATTTCAAAATGTGGATACATTTGGATAAAATGTAGATAAAAAACAGCTGAATTTAAAAAAGAAAGGAAGTAAGTGAGGTTAAAAATATGTAATTGATTTTCGGCCTTCTGGAGCCTATTAGATTCTGGTAACAGGAGGAGGCAGGGATGTGGAACAGGGTGTGTGGAGGGATGTTATTACATGTGATTTCAAGCAACTTCAAGTATTATAGTCTTATCCAGTACAACATAACATCTAATAATAATAATAATAATACATTTTTATTTATATAGCGCTTTTCAAAAACCCAAAGTCGCTTACAGTCATAGAAAAACAGGTAACAGGGAACAGGAAAACAACAAATAGGACAAGCAAAGATAAAATACATGTAGTTACATACAGATAACATACTGGTAACATATAGATAACATACAGATAACATGACATAGATAGAAGGGTCAGGGGGGTTTAAGGGGGTGAGGGGGGGCAGAGGTGGTTAGGGGTAGGGGAGGTCAAAGGCTTGGGAGAACAGGTGGGTTTTGAGACGGGATTTGATCTCAGAGTAGTATGGACAGAGTAGAAATTTGACTTTGTGGTTGGTGCATATTAGGTAATATTAGGTAACAATGTCAGAGTGCTTACACACAGTAGACCGTCCAGGGCATGAAGGGCCTCACATGATGCTATCTGGTAATTCAGGAATTCTTGTAGTCAAATAATGGGGAACTTTTTGTTTCCCCATCTTCAATCAAATATGTTTGTGGTAGGGTACTTAACTGGCATTCACAAATGTGATGCAACTTCAACGCATATCCCACTCCTGCCCATATTTCCTATTGGTCAGACAAACATGTCATGAACTGAGCTCAGATTATGGACTGTTTAACTATGCATTTAATTTTGAAATGGTAGACATTGCCATATGTGTATCAACTAACTGCAAGTTAATGTTAGCTTGATTGCAAGCTGCAGGTTCATACTTCAATTTGTTTTTACCAGAGGATTTAGGACATCTTTTCACAAGCATAAAGTTTTTAATCAGTGCTCTGTTATCTGAAAATCTGAAAAAATATGGACTGATATTTGCTTCACTTTAATTCTAATCATGCAGTGATCCAGCCATGGCAAATGTAATACACTATTTCTTTGTCTTAGGTGTCATGTCATGTCCTGAATTGTACCTGTCCATGGTATTGTCATGATTTTGCTGCATAACAAATACCCCCAAAAGGGAAAACAAAGTTTTCTACTATTACTACTTTACCTTAAAATATCAGCATTTTATAAATTCTTTATTGTAACATAATTTTCAAAAAAGATGATTTAATGTTGAGTAAAAGGTTTTATACTAAAGAGTACTTTTGTTATTAACTATAAATGGCAGTTCCAGTCAAACCTGATTCCCATATTTAAAAACCTGAGGGAAGTGGTATGTCTGTAAGTCTGTAGCTTCTAAACAATTTTACATTCCAATGTAATGTCATCACAAACATGTTGTAGTGATTCATAATAATATGAATTAAGTAAATAGCTTTGTTTATGGTCTCAATGACCATTTACAAAAAGGTGAAAATGTCTTTACTTGGTGTATCCTCAAACAGAAACCAGATTAATGCATAGAGTGAGCACAGTTTTTTATCTTGTGTCAGAAACAAGAGGTTCCCAAAACATGTAATACCAAGGTTGGATATTGGCCGTGGGCAGTCATAGTGTGAAAGCTTGTCTGCAGCAGTAGTTATTTATATTAGAAGTTGTCTGAGTGAAAAACCGTATTGACAGTACTGACCTCTCCATGGCCATTCTTTGCTTGCACCTGTGAAATATCCGATCCGTGCTCTCTGTACTAGTGACTGTGTATAATGGGAGGAAAGCATATCTGATTGTGCATGGTGTAAAGAATTTCATTAATTTAAAGAATTTAATTGTGTTTCTTTCACAGAAAATGTATTAGTTGAGCGCTTGTGAAAGTAAACACATTGGTATAGTATGTGTGGCTATGGTTACACTTGTGATTTTGGTGTGATATTTTAAATTTGATTTTTTTAAGATTTAATTTTATGAGATCATATTACTCTTTGTCCTGACTGATCACAATACAAGCCACAGTTATATCAGGTTTTGAAGATCCATTTGCAATGTGAGCAACATTTTTGTGCATCCAAACCTGTCACTTTGTGTCCTTGTGTAATGGATGGATGATAAAAGTCTTATTGAAATAACGAGTATAAGTAGCCTCCATCATTGTTGTAGTGATTGTGTCTAGTTAGAGAAAGACGCTGTATTCAGTCCCCCAAGAAATTTAAGATTTTTATGGATTATAGGGTGGATCATTTACTTGCCTAGTGATTAACAAAAAATCTTGAGATAATTTAAGGAGATGTTATTATGTATCCTTGTATATATAAAATGAGAAGAATACTAATGTTGGATAGATAAATACTTAATTTAAATATATATGTGACAGTAAATGTGGAAAACTGGGAATGTATAGATTCATCGCCATCTATACATTCCCCGTTTTTCCACATTTAACCATATATATATATATATAATAATAATAACATTACATAGATTTTCTATACTGTTATATAATTGTATGTCTAAAAGTGTATTGGTTTCCATCACACGAATTTAAGATTAAAACTTAAACTTATAAATTTTTTTGCAGTTTTGACTAGCATTTATATTATTCTAATTTCAATAACACTGTTTTTGTTTTAAAGTTATATAGTGCAAAAATAAAGAGAGCGTTAGGCATATAGGCTGTATCAAAATTATATGACTTATTGTAAAGGTTACCTCTCTAGCTTCCAACATCTCGCCAGCTTGTTTTGCCATGGCATAGCAACCAAAGAGTGATAATATTTACCGATCAAAATTATAGTAAAAATATTATAGCGAGAGTGAACGAATGATGGAATCCTGCATCCAGTAGGACAAGTACAAGGTTAAAAAAAAACTTTGACAAGATATACGTAAACGGAACCTCAATTTTAACCAATGATTAACTAAATGAAGGACATGTGGGCGTGATTGACAATATGTGTGGACCAATGCAGACACTGAAGCAGGGTGAACTCTGTGGCAAAAACAGACGGAGGGCCAATGAAAACACGTCAGGCGGTTCTCCCTGTTGACTGTGAAGAAGGTGCGCACAAGTGAGTGCACGCAAAAAAAGATACGCAGGAGAGAGCAGGGAGAAGCCGAGCGGTGGTGCTGAAGATGGCGGATGGTGACAGTGGGAGCGAACGTGAGTTTGGCAGCGGGTCGGGCTTCGGGGAGAGGCACCACTTCCAGAGGGAACCAACAACCCAGGAGCTGGCGTCCAAGCGGCTTGACATCCAGAACAAGCGATTCTACCTGGACGTCAAGCAGAACAACAAGGGCAAGTTCATAAAAATCGCCGAGGTCGGGGCCGGGGGCTCCAAAAGTCGCTTGACCCTCTCCCTGTCGGTCGCGGCGGAGTTTCGTGACTATCTCGGGGATTTCATTGAGCACTACGCCCAACTTGGGCCCAGCAGTCCGGAGCAAATTGCCCAGTCCAGCGTGGGTGAGGATGGCGGGCCGAGGCGAGCTTTAAAGAGCGAGTACTTAGTTCGAGAGAACCGCAAATACTACCTCGACCTGAAGGAGAACCAGCGGGGAAGGTTCCTGCGAATACGACAGACTGTTAACCGCGCACCCGGGTTTGGTGTCGGGGGCCCCGGAGGCGGCATGCTGGCTGGTCAGACCATAGCCCTTCCGGCCCAGGGGTTAATAGAGTTTAGAGACGCCCTCGCCAAGCTCATAGATGATTACGGCGGAGACGACGAGGAGTTGACCGGGGGAACCGCTGCCGGCGGCTACGGTGAACTTCCCGAGGGCACGTCTATAATGGTGGACTCTAAACGCTTTTATTTCGACGTCGGGTCCAACAAATACGGAGTGTTCCTGCGAGTCAGCGAGGTCAAACCCAGCTACAGGAACTCTATTACCATCCCGTTTAAAGCCTGGGGAAAGTTTGGAGGGGCTTTCAGCCGCTACGCCGAGGAGATGAAAGAGATCCAGGAGAGGCAGCGTGATAAGACGTACGAGAGGAGAGATGAGTCTGAGGGAGATGACGTGGATGACGACTGAGTAATGGTAGTGAAGCAGCTGATAGTTCAGTGAGATCTGAAATAGGGTATTTCGCAAAATGCAGAGATGACAGATTTAAGCGCATGACGAATCGAGCTATGACAGCCTTCTAAAATATAGTGAGGTAAAAGTACAATTGCAGGGAACTATTGATATCCTGAAGTCTGTGTTGAGGATTGGAATAGTGGTATGAATATCGGAAGGGGGGAAGTCGTGGACTAAGTGTGTAAATGAGTTTTTGGCTGAAAAAGAAAGAATTATGCTTTATAAAAAGGAAGAGAGATCCAACTAAAACCAGCAAATTGGTTTTTATAACTCGAAAAGAAGCCAATGAAATATTTACTATTTGCAACATAGTTATGTATTTAAAGAGTAAGGAGTCTAACTTGACCCATTTGTTAGATATATTTCCATTTCTCCACGTAAGGAGAGAACCAGCATCCATTGTATTCCTGTTCTAGTCCATGTCTCGCCTTTGTGGGCAGTATGTGGGATTCTTGCAAGTTAGTCAGAGGAGAATGAAAAGAATGTATAGAATGCTGCTGTTGGTGTGTTAACAGACGGAGAGCTAAATAACGTCTTGTGCCGTATCAGGGTCCAAATGAAAAGATTACCCAAAATGTTATGGGAATTTAGTGAGAGGATTATCTGAAAGTCTAAACAAGGGCTTCTCTGAGACTAAATTGAAGCTTTGACGTATGTAGTTAAGTTAACCATACCTTGCCACATTCAAACATAGACAATGTTAACAATTGATCAGTTTGGACGTTTCTTGTTTTACAATGTTAGCAATATCACTGAAGGAAAAGTATCACTTTCATTGTTCAAGCAAATACACTGCTGCATCCGCGAAGAATCAGACACCGTGAAGCTTCCGTGATCCTCCAGCTCCGCTGACAAGGTCCGTGGACCGTAGAACGTCGGTGATAAGTTACCATCAGCCTCTCAATCTTCCCAGAGCTGGAAAAACAATTCTGTTTCCAGCTCCTGGCCACATACTGACATAGATTACAACACATCAAGACTCTGGACAGAAACGCATGGATGGATGTTTTTTTTCTTTTCTTTTTCTTTTCAAAAGAGAACTATATTGAAATGAGATTATAAGTATAAGAAAGAAAGTACTGAAAAAACCAGCAAAAGATATTTTGAAATACGTAAAGCAAAATGTATAATGTAAATTAATTTCAAAACTAAAGAGTAAAAGGTTAATTTCGTAAAACAAAGCTGGGACTGAAATGCCCAGGATTTTTTTTTAACTTTCACTTTTGTTTTTCCTAGAGTTAAAGTATAACACTTCTGCAATTAAAAGGAATTTAAATGCAGTGTCCTTTATCGTGATTTTATATTTGTCCCTGCTGTTGGCATGCCTTCGTACAAACAACTTTTCAGTCTATTAATTTTACACACTGTTTTTCAAAGTTGGGCTGTAAGAACTGACATTACAAGCATTCATAAAATGGCCTTTACGAGTCTATATTCACTATATACAATAATCTAGTTAAGATTTATGATGTGTCAGGTCAGTTATCTTTGTTTCTGCTTCCACATTTGGATTGGCATTGGTGGGTAGTGTCTTGTCCAATTTCTTTATTATTATTTATTTTATTTATGTATTTTAGCATAAATTAGTTTTATGCTAGTATTTGCCAGACCTGGATGATTGAGTTGATGGGTATGCCTCCTGGGAAGTGAAGCAATATCCAGAATCATCAGGCTTTCACCTAGAAGTCAGTCTGATGAGGGATGTGTGTCTTGATGTTGATCTGACGAATATAAAGGGTTTTGGTGTTGGACAGCTCACTTATTTGATTGTTGCACTTGAATGACATAAAACCGATCATTAAGTACAGTGTGATAAGAATTTTACATCAGCTCTTCATTCTGGTTGTGTGTGTGTAAGAGAGAGAGAGAGACACCATGTGCTTTAGAACAGTTGGGGCTCCCCCTTCCCCCCACACTGTTTGGTGTTACACAGCAGCTGTCTCTAACATGTATATATACTCTGCTAGTGGTTAGACCATGCCAACACTCTCCATTCAACAGTTAATAAAGTGTACGTGTCTGCAGGAAACAGGGTTCCAGAGTCTAGCTCCACTTAGTTCAGCACAAGACCATATTCAGTTTGACAGTAGAGTCTGGCGGAGTAAAAAATGAAAAGGATGTACTGTTTAGATACTCAATTTGTAAAGTATAACTGCCCTACATCCTGCAGAATACTGATGAGGTGATTCTACCTCCTGAAAAGGCTTAGCTTGAGATCATTTGAGGACTACAAGGGGAAGTGAAGGGAGACCTTGGGGGTGTTTTGGTTTCCTCGTCTACTCCCCTTGCTGTGGCCTATTGAGAA
>OMKK01001078.1:16154-49838 GCA_900302305.1 Polymixia japonica | reverse complement strand
CCTATTGACCCCATAATCCTTTCATCTCGGCCTTATGCCTGCTCTCACCCGGCTTTTTTTTTTTTCCTTTTTTAATTTGAACGTTGTTATTGTGGCGCCGTCATTAGCATTCCGCTATGAGATGTGTACATACAGTACATGTGCCTTGTATGTTTAACAACAACAATTGAGTCATTCATTCATATTCTGATGTGGGTGAGTGCAATAGACACACTGCAGTGACAACGGGATCCACGGGTCAGGAGGCATAGCAGTCGTCGCAGGACGGGAATACACAGATTAATTAGAGAGGCTTAGAGGTGGACCCAGGCCCAAGAGGTCATTCATCAACATTAACACAAGAGTGTCTGCTCATCCTCTCCAGCTCATTCCTGTCCTGCAGTATTAACTTTGCCTCCACACCTCCCTCCCTGTTTGGTGTCAGTCCCAGTGCCCTGGAACGTCTGTGCCTTCTGTGGATTTAAACCTACCTGGACTGCTCCCCCTCATGTCCCGCAACACAGCTCTAAGAGGGACAGGTCTGAGCGGAGGACTGCAGAACTTCCTGGGGCATGATGTCCTCCTGCCGTGCAACCTGGACGAGACCCAACCTCATGAGACATCCAAACGTGAGTATGACTTTTCTACTCTCAGAACGGCTGAAGAGTTTGTTGATAAATACATAAGCATGCTTTAGATAACCATTGTGTATCTTGAAATGGGAGACTCAATTTATAGTATAACGAAATAGCAGACATCTATTGAGTGTTAAGTTGATTAAAGATGCATGAGGTCATTCTCTGTGTGGCATTATTTAAGTTATGTGATCCCTCCACTCAGCATTTGCCACTCCGCCCAGGCTCTCTAATCCAGACCACTGTGTTCATTTGCAATCTCAGACAAGAAGCCAAAACAAAGCAGTGCTACTCGCGGTGGCCAAGCAGAGATCACCTTCAGGCACATGAGACGGACAGGAAGCAGCCTACCAACTACAGGTCTCCTTCCCAATGGAAACAGAATCATCATCACTTACCCCAATCCGGAACAAGACAGCAGGTTGGTAAAGCCCAAAACTTAGATTTATACTTCTATGATGACATAATATTCATTAACATACTAGAGATCTGTGTGACTACACTGTGACTCTCTCCTCAATGATTATTGTATTGTATTGGTATTCCAGATTCCAGAATGGTGATGCTCATAAACCATCTCCCATGTAGCAGCCCAGAGAGGAAAGCCTTGGTACCAAGAAGTGGAGCAAACTGATGCTCATTTTTAATCACTGTACACACCAAAGATAAATGTAGCTGTTCACTGAAGCTCTATAGCTCTGGCTCTGCCTCATGTTCCACTTTTGTCACATCGTATTTTTTTCCGACATGCAGACAGAAGACTTTTTAAAGAGGTGCGTCAATAGGTCACCTTTACTGCTTTACTGAATTCGGTTTTTAGATTAAAACTGCTTTTAGGCTTGAGAAAATCAGGCTACTTTACAGAGGGGTATGTAGTACATCCTTTTAAATGCGTGTATAATGACTGCCATTTTCTATCCACATATGAGGATCACTAACCATGGTAATCTGAGGATGAGAGGTTTTGGTGTCATTTCCACTGCTTTCCCATCCTTGCCCCCGAACAAGTGAAAAAACACCCACAGATGCAAGGGCATGTGAGGCTGGCATGCTGCGTCCATCGGGTCAAATGGATCCCCAACAAGTGGATAATCCAGCTTTAGCACACCTCTCTAAGGACAATAATCTGCAGTCACTCAGATAAAGATGTAATCTTGAATGTGGTCCAAATGGATTGTGGAGATTGTCAGTTTCAGCGTGTTAGCCTCTTTTCAAAAAGCCCACAATTTGCCCGCTAATAGGCAAAATCTCATGCATGGAAACTGGAAATGAACCGGTCACCAACTCCAGTTGACAGTTTGGGTGATGGATGGGCTACAGAATATGACGTTATAATCCATCCTGTTTTCCTGTCAATCTGTAGTTAACACAAACATACCAACATGAGACAAAATAATTACTGCTAATGATAACATCAGGGGTTCTAAAACCTCGTCCCTCTAGCACCACCAAATGGATTTTCATTCTGAAACGATTCTGACATTGGGACTCCCATATGTAAAGATTTTAGCAGGTATTAAGATTAACACAAAATATTGCATAACTCATACTATAGGTGTGATTATTACTGTAAAGAATAATAGATATAGCCATTTTCATACAACTATATATTCGCTCTCTGCAAAGTGCTAACGTCTATTGCGCCCTAAATAAGTTATTCTGAAATTCATTTTCGTTAATATCAGTGTAATTGTAAAGTATTTTTCATTTTGCTGTGGACCCCGTCATCCCCTACAGCAGGGAAACATTTTCATCCCAAGTGCTCCTAAAGAGAGAGAGTATGCAGTTGGCTGGAAACCCCTATTGGAAAAAAACACTTTTTTTTTGCTAACTATAAGGCATTTTATTTGAAATGCCCTCTAGGATTCCTAGGGGTCCCCGAATGCCACTTTGAAAATCAGTGAATAAAGCAGAGGGAGCAGAGGCACAGTTTTCTTGTTTATCCCATCTGCCAACATGGATTTGCTGCTTTTGTGCATCAGTGTTACTAGTCCAACCACTAGGTGTCCCTAGTGCTCCACTAGCTCTGCCTTTATTACACCGCTAATCAGTCCTCTTTGAAAAAAAAATTTCTTCTTTTCCAGTGAGTAATCCATCAATTCAAGGGCAAGTTCAGTGGATATACAGTTGTAGTATCCAGGTTGTTTTTCCAGCCTTTGCTAGACATGTGAGGCAACAGCCAGTCCTAGTTATCAAAAGTACAGCGCTCTCCCCTGACGAGCTCCTCTAATGCATGTACTTAACTTCACTTAATTTGTGTTAACTCCCGGCATTAAGCGGGGCTAATGACTGTACAAGTGAGTGTGCTGTCATTACCTTGCTCTGCCTGACATCAAATGGCAGCTGAAGGGCTCACACTGAAAAAAACTCTAATGCACAGATTTGAGGGCTCGAAGAGAGAAATACTCTGATGCATTTGATATTGCAAAGGATAATTACACATTTCATACTTATGTGCAGTATGTCCAGTATGGATATGTGATAAGTCTAACTGTTTCCAATTATATTTCTGTGTATAGGATTGGAGTTAGTATATTACTTAATGCGGTATGTTTCTCCTTGTATATGTCAGTATTTTTAGCATTAAAATGACATTAGCATAAAGATGGTGAATAATGCATCAATCTTGAGTGAGCCCAGATGCACTTGGCTGCCATCTCTCTCTCCCTCTCCCTCTCTCCCTCTCTCTACCGTTCCTCTCTCCCCCATGCGAGTAGAGCACATGGTTCATAGCTGGTTTAATGGGATGGAATGTGACAGGTTATGTTTTCATCTGCCTGATATGGAGCCTAGGCTGGGAGGGAGGCAGCGAGAGAGAGGGTGGGAGGAAAGTGAGTTGGTCTCTACAACCATAGTCTGGGTTCATCATTAGACATGTTTGACATACACACACACACACACACAAACACAGACACAAATGCACGCACACAAAAAAAAACACATGCTCTGTATGGGGCCATTACTGCTGGTCCACTGACTCCCTACATTCTGCTGTGTCTGTGCATTCAGAGCACCATTAGTCCAAGACTCTGTGAATAATTGCTGAATGGACCATGTTTTCTGTGCTATCTACTCAGGTTCCAGTGTAGGGGGCAGGGGGGTTGAGTTTGTGGGTGAAGTGAGAGGGACGAGAACACTGATTGATGTTTGAGGCCAATCACAAAGATAATACAGTATCTTGTACATTGCTCATCCAGGCATTATCAGTGTGTAATATATAAACAACAGACCCCACATCCTTTACACACTTAAGAGCTTGCCTTGACTTATGGAGGTGCTACCACAGAGGTTACAATTACAGAAACATCAGTCACCCCCCCCCCTCGGAATTGCTATTCCAAAAAGGAAATGGTCTTTTGGGTGCTGATGGCAACCAAGTGTGGGTCATCATCAAAATGAAAATTATTATGTTTTCAAAAGGTGCATATTATGTCCCAATTCTGTTTTGAACCCCCCACAAATAAATACTCCATTCAAAAACAATCTCACCATATTGAGTTATAACCCCTTGCCATTTCCCAGTAATTTGTTTCCTGTCGGGCTCCCTGGAATAAAATAAAAGGAAGGGAGAGGAAAAAAATATAGATAAATGAGGGAGTGTGTGATAATTATTGTAGTATGAAAAGGAAAATGCTCAGATTTTGAAGAGACATTCTATTGAGGGAGCCTTATGGAAGCAACTCTTAACTGCTATTAATTTCTGGACTTGTGGGGTCTCACTTTAAAGCAATCACACAAAAGCTGTTGCTTGGGTGAAATGGCAGAAATAAGATAACAATAATAAAAGCACAGGCAAATGGACAATTCCCTAGTTATATACTGTATCAGAGATGGATTTTCAGAGTGACCTCAAAGACTGTGCTACCTGTGGTTAAGCCATGCACTGTATTTGCATTTGGTTTTCTCATTTTGCACTCAAGTCTTCATTCAAGTGAATATTATTCTCCAGCCAATACTAAAACAAAAGGAGCAACGGTATACTTGGGTGATACTTTGGGAGGATTACAACATGGAATATATGTTGTCGTGACTGATGAGATTTACTTGATGTTATTGTTTATTGTGTCTTGCTTGGAGCAAAAATTGCTTTTTTTTTTTTAGATGGCAAGAGAACCTGCTGTCCACCCTTATCCCCTCAGCCCCAGACAAGAATAACAACAACAACTGTAATCTCCTTTGTTCCAGATTATTATCTTTCTTTGTGTTGATATTGTGGCCTTTTTACTTGATCACTTCACAATCCTCCTTTTTACCCTTCTCAAGCAAATGAACATTTGGGTGAGACAGAAATGCTAAACCGCAATCACTTTCATTACAATGTAATCATAAAATACTGGTAGGATTTGTTCTTCTGTATTAAAGAGATGACAACAAGGAGTTAGATATAATATTAATGTCACCAATCCTATGTCGCTTTTGGGGGATAGCCTAAGCACATAAGCTTTAGGATTTAAAGATACTGGCAAGTGCAAAGGTGAAAAATTACTTAGGATAAGGAGTGTAAACAACCCCCATGGGGTGTGCCACTTGATGTAATTATAAGGACAAAGACGGATGTGCTTTTCATTCTTCTGGAGAAAGCAGGGGGGAGAAATTATGTCAGTATTTTTCAGTTGACCTATGTATCTTATCTATTTTTGTACTAAAGGACAAGAGGTCATTAAGTTCAACCTATTATACTGTAATAGAAGGACTTGCGTACAAATGGCCCCATTTGTGCTTTACAGACATTTTGTATTACAAACTTTTGTATTACATTACATGGAAAATTGAGCTGTACTGTACAATTGAATAAAATTCTCACTTTTATTCTTGACTTTAACAATTAAATGTGTGCTGAATCCACCTGGTGCTAACTTCACAGCGTTACCTTATCATATCTGATCATATTAACTCTTTTATAGTTTTAATTCTGAATTGTGTTCAGCACTGATCTCCAATGTTCTACAAACTTTTGATTTTATCCAAGGCTGAAAAAAAAAATATTAACCCCTAGAAACATTTTTTCCTTGTGAAAGCCTATACTACTGGTGTATAATGGATCTGAACCCAAGATGGACCCCTCCATTAAAATAGCAACAAAATATTTAATTGGGCCCAGAGTCTCTAGACAACTAACTAAGCCCTCCACTTGTGGTCAAAGGTTGAACAAGTTCTATAAACTTTGTACTTACAGAGGTGTACATAATGTCTTGTATAAAGTCCTTTATTTGGTGCTCTCTGAGTGTATTTGTCATTTATCACTGGTTTACTTTCCAAATAAATGACAAGCCAAATATACCTATTGGCTATTACTCTTTCATGTGTTAGTGTGTATGTCATGGCTAGTAGGAGTTTGTGTGTGTGTGTGTGTGTGTGTGTGTGTGTGTGTGTGTGTGTGTGTTGTCAAGGGGCGGAGATTGGTATTGTAGGAGGCGGAGATTGCAAGTTTAGGGCCAATGGAAACATGTGCTATCCGACTGTCTACAGTCTCATTGGTTAGTAACATGTCTGCATCATCCCGTTGTTGTTTGGCTCGGCTAGCTGCTGTTAGCTAGCGGCTAATGGTAACGCTATTGATTTTCGTCTGTTTCTCGTGGTACTGCTAATATTAAACATTAAAAAGGAATTTTGACAGCCCTGCTGTTATTGGTAAGTTTGTTCCTCCCCAAATGAGCAGGTTGCTAACCTGCTATTATTTATTGGCTAGTGAGCTATCCTAGCTTGCTAGTAACAGCAAGCTAACGGGTAGCCAAGCTGACAACCCTTGATGGCTTAGCTAAGCAGCTAACGTAAGGGTCAACATAGAGGGAGAATCAGAGAGGTTGAATAATCCATTTGTTTGCAATTTGGGTGTATTAGGTTAGATTCAAACGCTGTTTAACCAGCCAGCTAAAGTTAGTTCGTTTTTGCTATCTAACTAACGTTAGTCAAGCTATGATAGCCATGATGATTGCTAGTGTTTTCATGGCAACCTAATAGTTGTTGTTCTTGTCTTGTATCTTAGCAGTACCAAAACATGGCTCACGTTGTACTATAGATTAGACGTAGTCTTCCTATTATACGGTTTGGGTTTATAAAACCTACCCTACCCTAACTATATAACATTACACACACTAACATGTAATCCTACAGATCAGGTCGGAACAGCCACTGTGTATTTTGAATGACTAATGTATGTCTCAGATGTAATCCTAACTAAGGTTGGTGGTTTATTGCAGACTACTTGATTATATCTAGGACGATGAATGGGAACCCTCCTTCAGCTGTGTGGAGATGACCTGCCACCCCTTAGGGCATGGTCAGAATGGGGCCAGACGTGCCCCTTCTCAATGAATACAAGCAGGAGTTCTTTTGGAAGCGCTTCCCTCAGACAGTGTTGGGGGGACCACGCTTCAAGTTGGGCTACTGTGCCCCACCTTATGTCTATGTCAATCAGGCAGTCTTGTTCTTGACACCATGGCTGTTTGGGGGCATTGGTACCCTGCTTTGCCAGCTGCAGCTGCTCCGGGAGCTCCATGCAGCGGTGCTTTCCGGTATGCTCATGTTTGGGGTTGCAGCGGGTATCCAGGCACTTGCACTGTATGCTGCGCGGAGGAGTGGCACAGTGGAGAGGCTGGGGGCACCCAACATCCTGGCTGATGAGGAGGAGGTGGAATTCACCCACTGCGTTGGTCCAGACACCATCAGGTTCATTGCCCCTGGGAAGAGGTTTGGGCTGAATGTGGTGCTACATACAGTACTGGCTGGGGCGCTGTGTGGCTTTGGGACGTGGTATGTGTTCCTTGGCAGACTGACTGCTCTCTACGGCAGTATTGGTGTATCCCTGGTTGTCTTTGTTCTGAGTTGGGTGACCCTGTGTATAGCAGAGTATTCCCTCATTGTCAACACAGCCACAGAGACAGCCACTTTCCAGGCACAAGATACATATGAGATCACCCCACTCACCCGGCCCCTCTACATCTTCACTTTTATAGCTGTGGACCTAGCTGATAGGTGAGTACTAGCAAACCGGTTGTCCAAACATCTGGGAAGTGATCTTATAGCATGTTGCTGTATTTTATAGTCTAGAAATCATATTAATGGGAAAATATTTGTATGGGACCATCCATCTTGCAATAGTTCTGCAAATATGTTGTTGTCATTCAGGTTCACAGGCCCTGTCCCTGAGCTCCAATTGGCCAGTCAGGTTCTCCATGTGCTGTTCCTCTTCCTACCTCTGCTATGGGCGCTGGGCATGCTGTCTCCTCTGGATGCCCTGCTCCTCTGGGGCATGGAGCAGGCTCTTGTGTTTGGCTTGGGGGGCTCGCCTATGTCCGGCAACCTCAGGTAGATTTTCCTGGTTCAGTGTGTAATCATGATAAATTGTATGAGAGTGTTTTGTTTGTTAGTGACAACTAATACAATACAATACAATGACAACTGTTAGGAAACTGCTGAAAAGGGTCTGTATCATTGACACTGTTGCATAGTAACAGAAAGTTAGATACAATGGCACGTGTCGGTAAGAACTGTCGTCTCAGTAAGAACTTCAATCTGTGAATGATAGAAGACCTTTTGAAATGGTTTGTAAATCAAGCCACTCGCTCTTTCCTTTGCCTTGATCCTCTGATTCAGCCTGTGTTTTCTATCCTGACTATTTGTGTGTACTCTGTCCTCCAGGCTGCTGGTGATGTTTGCCGCATCTGTTGGCATAGCTGTTTGTAATTTCTTCATCCCGACCACACTGGGTGTGGTTCTCTTCTCCATCTCATTGGGATTTCTGTTGAGCCTGGACCTCAGCCAGATTTGCAACCTCTGTGCAGGGTCCAGTGTGGCCTATGGGGACCGTGGGTGGCGTAAGGGAGGATCACCCTCTCCTCCCAGTTCCTTCGGCTGGCATCTAGGCTGCAGGGAGCTGCTGCTGTATTTGAGCCTCCTCATGGCTGCCATGGCAGAGGGAGGCCTATTGCACCACTTCCTGGGTCCGGCTCAGGCCCAGAGCTTGGTCAAGGGACCCCAGGCTCCTGTCAGCTACCTCCTCCTCGTCCTCTTCATCCTCTGCTGGGCTCTCAGAGAGATCCAGGGGGCCTATGTCTTTGGAGGGGTGTTCCTCAATCCCCTGTACCCAAGAGGAATGTCCAATGTGCAGATGTTCAAGCAGAGGAACCGAGGTCTTCACGTTGCTGCGGTGATCAGAAGAATCCTCATCAACCTTGGTGAGCTTGTTTTAGTTGTAATTTTAAGCCATTGCCGTTCTTCAGTCTGGCGTCAGGCGTCTGCTATGTAAAAATAGAGGTATAACAGTAGTCTGCATGTGCTGTAAATGTAAATGTCTTTGTTTATTTCAGGGGTTTTTTGACTCAGTATTTATGGTTATGTTGTGACTCCACAGTGTCTCCATTTGCAATGATCGCCTTTCTGTCCATGGATAACTCTCTGCAGCTGCTCCACACAGCTTCCCTCAGTGTGGGATTCACACGGGCCTTCAGAGTGGTAAACACACACATACACACACATGCTCATTCCGTTTTAAGCATAAGCATGGGCATAACATACAGAAAATCTTAATATCGTAATAAGGAGCTTACAATTTTTTAAAACCCTCCTGGCTGACATCAAAGGAATTTACTTGCTTCTCTAAAACAAAGCTTGCAAAGTGCTTCACAATCAAGACAAATAAAAAAAATACAGAAACAAGGCTCACAAGGAAAGAGGACAGCAGCAAAAACAACATAGCCTTAATGGTGGGGGTGAGATGCAGACCCTGACTAGGGTAAGGGGTAGGAGAAGGTTGGACCAACAATCTCATATGGAATAACAACAGCAATAATAATGACTTGACTTTATTTGTGTAGTGTCTTTCTAAACCAATGTTTACAAAGTTCTAAGGATCACTTGTTAATCAATAAAAGAAGAAAAAAAGTGTAGCGAGAGCATATCTGTGTTGTGGATGTATGAGGCAGGAGTTGCTCAGTGAGATTAGAGGGCGTTAACCTTTTTTTTTTAATATAAATTACATGATGTAGATAAGTCCCAAATAGTAAAGTCCATGTCAGCATTGGCCTTGCAAGGCTCAGGCTGATTTAAAACGGTAGATGGCATGTTGAGCCATTTTCAACCCATGAAATGCCATATAAATTTGGTGTCACTGTCAATATTAACACCAGCATTGATGTGTTTCATCATAGTACTGTTATATAATTTAGTTTGCAGCTCAAAAAAACACGTTTAAGTGTACAGTTCTTAAGCTCGGTGTCTGCAAGCCCCTACGTATCTTTCCTGGTGTATGTCAGTGTGTGCCACTGTTAGTTCATTGCTTGCTCTGCTCTGTGTTGATGTGCAGGTGTGGCAGAGCTCAGAAGAGGCCTTGCTACAGATGGTGGTGGTGGTCTTGGTGCGCCTGGCAGCTGGTGACAACACACTGCCAGGGTGGGACAACCTGGGGACTGGAGTCCAGCTTCTTCTGGTGAAAGCAGTTTAAAATGTTTAACCGTTTTTTTTTGTTTTTTTTCAGCGGTTTAAAATAGTTCCTTTCAGTGCTGCCACATCTCTTTTCTGTTTCCTGTTTCACATTACTGTCTACCCCTAGATCAGCAGAATATAAATGCTTAAAAGGTGTGTGAAATGGTGATAGTATTTGTCTGTACTATTAAACCAAATCGACTTCAAATCCATCATGTCTAAACCATGAAATTTAGGCTTGTCCATAGAAAATCATTGTGTGTACTACCATAGTATTTTTTGTTTGTTTTGGGGGTTTTTTCAATACATTTTTTGTGAAGCTGTACATCCTTGTGACATCTCAGATTGGGGAAAGAGAAATTTAGTGGTAATTGCCTTTAGCCATCAAATTAGCAGGCCCTATTCCTGGTAAATGTAAAGCCTTGCTAAATAAAATTGATTCTGAATCTATCTAATAAAACACTCAATAAACACAGTAAAACTTTACTAAAAATAAATGCACAATAAAACACATAGTCAGCACAAATATACCACACAAACATTAGTTGATACGACAGGGAGTCCATAGCATCAATGTTCTCAATGCTTGTCTTTCTCTGCCTAACCCAAGGTGGGCCTCCTCAGTGACAGAGTAGTCCAGTTCCTGGCCAAGCTGAAGTTCACCCTTACTGTGCTGGTCACATCGTGGACAGAGAAGAAGCAGCGTCGTCAGTCGGCAGGAACTCTCCTGGCTCTGAACGCCTCCCTGTGCCCGCTGCTGATGGCTGTGTTGACCCTCTCTGCCTTGCTCGCTGCCCCCCTGTTGCCCCTCTTCACACTGCCCATCTTCCTGGTGGGATTCCCCAGGCCTCAGCGCAGTTGGCCGGGGCCCGTAGGTACCGCCTGTCCCTGCCCTGACTCCATCTTCTACCAGCAAATGAGTGGGAGCCTGGCCTCTGCTCTGAGGAGGGCCTTCGCCAGAGGGTCACTGGGTTAGTTGGCTGTGCCTAATCCTCTCTTAATCCTCTCCCTGGTGTTTTTCAAGTTACCTTGAGTACCAAGTTAGCTACCTCCAAAAACATTTCTGAAGTGAAGGGTGTTTGATATTTTGCCATTTATGATAATATTGTGAAATTAAGAGTTCATGCCCACTATTGTATTCCACTTTTATCTGATAATGCTGTTGAATTATATGGAAAAATCACATCCATGTGAGAAAACCACTCTTGTTTAATGATTAAGCTATTCTCTACTCAGACAGGTAAGGAGATGTAGTTTTTACCTTGACATGTTTCGACTACTACTGCAGTCCTCCTCAGAAGCGTCATCTGACACGCCGTACGTTGTATGTAAATATGATATTGAGGAGGACTGCAGTAGTAGTCGAAACATGTCAAGGTAAAAACTACATCTCCTTACCTGTCTGAATAGAGAATAGCTTAATCATTAAACATAGAAGACAGAATGAACCTATTCGAGTCAAAACCACTCTTGGTTCACTGTCACAAGCAGAAACAGACTCTGACCACAGAACAAAGAAAGGTCCAATTGTAGTGTCCAATAAAAGCGTGAATATGATATAAAATTATTCTCTTATTATGTGCCAAGTTGTTTGGAGATTTTACAATCCGTTACATATTTGTCCTTGCTAATTGAGCCTTGCTATTTACAGCCTGCAGTAGTAGGGACACTCACTACCAGGCTACTCCTGAGGCGTAAATAGACCCATTTTTTCTTAGTGCTTACAAATCTCGTAATCGTGGTGACATTGTGAACTTTCCGTTGGGTCATGCAGGGACTGTATGCATATGAAGGAGCAGTGAAGGAGCACCTCTTATAGTTTAATATTAAAGGAAATGTTGTTGTGAGCAGCTCAATGGAGCCGCTGGCAGTAATGTAAGCTTGCAGGATCCAGTTGAGCTTCCTGTGAAGTGACCCGAACAAAATAGCTCTGATCTGTATTCATTACATCCAAATGTTTCCACACCATTAACCTCGTAATACTCTTAGGCCAACCGGAGCCGCTGCTGGGATTTTTGTACAGTGCTCTATGTGCTATCAGGAGGGGGGCAACAGAGAGAGAAAAAAAAAGTACAAGCTTAATTATTAATGGATTGATGACTCAAAACAGAAAAAAAAACTGCTGCCGTGATGTCATCGCCCAATCTTATTGTTTTCTTGGCCAGCTTGGGGTGCCCTAGCTGTGATGTATAATTCAGAGTAAGCGCTTGTTGGGTCTTTTGATGCTGTGTGCTCCCTTTCTTTCCTATGCCCCCCGCGTGACATTGGGGGTTGTGCATCAGTGAGCAATGAGCAGGAACGGAGTAAGCCCAGCGTGTCACTTCCCATCAAGAGGTAGCGTCTGCAATTATTCCGACATGTCATCATGGGACATGACATAATCCCTGAGCCATGAGAACACTAGACAACTTAAAAACCTAGGCCTCCATCACCTTGCCGCTGCAATTCATCCTTTTAAGAAATAAACGTCCGTCCGCTCTCTTCCACTGTCCAAAAACGAAAAAGCCCTCGCGTGGGAATTCTCTGCGTCATCTCCCGTAAGAGGGATGGATTTTTAGAGACTAATGGAAAGCCAAGGCAGAGAAGGAATTCAATATTTAGATCTCTGTGCAGTCAGCCAGTTTAAACAGTATCATGACCTTCCTGTACAACCGAAATGGTAAGCGTCTCCCTGAAGCTCATCCGGCAGCCGAGTTATCCACGTAGTCAGCAGAGCGGCTCGCTCGAGTCGCTGCATGATGCAAAATGAAAGGCTTGTGTGACCAGGGGGCTCTTACTTATGTATATGTTACATGCACTCCCTTCTTTCTTACCCTCAATTCCCACATCACGACGTCTCTCTAACCGACATGCTGGAGGCGCTGATGGCTGATGTCTTCCTCTCCTCCTACCGTAGGTTCTTTATCCCCGGGCTCTCACTTCCTTGGCCGCTTTCAGGACCGCATGGTGTGGATAGTGATCCTGGAGAGAGGATATGGCTACTGTAATGTCAATATTAAGGTACTTAGCCTGTCCCTTTCAGCCTGGCCTACTTTGCGTGTTAGCAACCGTTGATGTGCAGTGATTTATCAAGGGATTTAATTGCGTGCGATATTATTATTTATTTCGATAATATTTCCTAATTCTTGCTTTACAGGGTCTGGAGCTGCAGGAGACCTCGTGTCACACGGTGGAGGCGCGGCGGGTGGATGAGGTGTTTGAGGGGGCCTTCGAGCGTCCGGAACGGCTTGGGTTCACCCAGGGCCTTAACCTGCACTGGGGGAACGCCCTCACCCCTTGTGCAGCCCTCCCTGTCCGGGTCTACTCTGATGCCCGAAACGTGCTCTCTGGCATCATCGACTCTCACGACAACTTGAGGAAGCTCCAAGACGACTTTCTGAAGGCGCTGGTATGGCTGCTCCTGCGCCACTGTGTTCACAAACGTAAAGGCTTTGCTTGGAGCGGTGAAGAAGGGCCGGGAGGTGGAGGCAGGAAGTCCCAGTCCTCCCAGCAAGCCCAGTCCACTTGCAACCAGCCGGTAGAGGCTGTCATAGTGGAGTCCAATGTGTCCTCTCTGAAGTTTAGACAGGACAGCTCCAGCTTGACCTCCTTTGGTGACTGGTCAGACGAGGATGACTTATTTGGACCCCAACCAGCCAGGCGGACAGTGGCATTGGTAAGTACAGAGGCCCAGCTGGGACAGACAGCACTACAGACAGGGCCCTCCCTGCCAGGCTCTGTGGAGATGGACAGTTTGTTTGAAAACATGGCTCTCTCAGCCCTGCAGCCACTGCAGCCTCTGGGACTGGGCCTTGGGCTCCCAGTAGTGGATAAAGGTAGGAACCCGGAGGTCTTCACAGAGAACTCTGGCTCTCTCCCTCATGTACGTTTCAGCTGCCCCCAGTCAGAGGTGTTCAACCTACCCACCGGATGGAGGACAGCCCCATTGCTACCATCCCGTTTGCAGCAGCTCAGGCCGTTGTTCCCCGAGGACTGGTTTCGATTTACCCTGGGGCGGTTTGGACCTGCTGTGCAGGACGAGGCCTCTGAGGACATGACCAAGGCCTTGAAGGAGGATGAGGCCCTGAGAGAGCTGCATGCTCAGGTAGCCCTGTCATGCCTCGTCTCCCTGGGGGCAGAGTCTGCCTTCACCAGCCCCAGCTATGTCTACAGGCTCTACTGTGGAGATGTGCCATGGACAGACGGGCTTGACTGGCTCTCTGCTAGTAAAGAACTTTACCAGCTCGCACTTAGAGCTTTCAGGTAAAATGAGCAAGAAGTGGAACACTAGGTTACAACTTGGTTATTCCTGTCCCAATAAAAGGTCTGATTTTATGTTTGCTTTGCCTCTGGTTTTGTTTGCCTTCAGGTTCAGTTTCAAGCTGCTGTTTGATCAGGCAAGTCTAGGGCCCATGGAAGGCCCCGAGGAGTTGTTCAGCACCTTGGAGGAATATGAAAGAGACTGGTACATTGGCCTGGTAGCAGAGAGAGGCTGGCATGACAGTGTCCTTCAGGAGAAACCATTCCTCTTCTCTCTAGGACATGACCTCACTATGGTAACCAACCACACCAGTCAACCTTTGCATTCTATTTTACTACCTTGCTAAAAATAGGGGACATTTCTATGGTTACCTAACATACACCCCCACTCTGGTTCAATCATTGTCGTACAGTAGAGGTTATTTCACAATAAAATGAAGAGCATTCAGCCAATCTCATTGAAATGTAATTTAGTGATTACTGTCCAATGTTCACAGGGCACTTACACAGGGCGAGTCCTGTCCCTGCAGGAGCAGCTGGTGCAGGTTGGCCGTCTGAATGGAGAGGGAGTGCGCGGCCAGTGGGCCAACCTCTCCTGGGAGCTCCTGTATGCCACTAATGACGATGAGGAGCGCTACAGCATCCAGGCTCACCCCATCATGCTGAGGAACCTCACTGTTCAGGCAGCTGACCCCCCTCTGGGGTACCCCATTTACTCCTCTGCCCCTCTGCACCTCCCCTGCTTCTGACCGGTGGACCCTGACGCCAGTCCTGCTGAACTCCCATGAACTTACTCTGCCTCTACTCCTCCCATATCCTAGGGATGTGACAGAGAATGCCTTTCAGTTAATACTACCACAGCGTAACGTTTATTTCTAAAATGAATGTTTTTCATGTACAAATTCATGTGAAAAGTACAAAAAAAAATTAAAGGAAAAACACATACTTTTCAACTCTGATTTTGTTTTTATTATTATTTAAACATCCGCTTGAGTGCAGAGGAGAAGAGTATGTGTGGGAGCCTTTTTTTTTTTTTTTTTTTGCTTTTCACATGGTCTTGACCTTTTGGGGCTCGATGTCCTGCACCGCACAGGAAGACACAGTGGCATTGACACAATATTCCTATACAAGTTACAAAATCTGTTGATCAAGTTGAGGCATCCAAACCATGTTAAGTGCTTTCTGGAACAGTACATTTAATGACTGTACATGTTTTGAATATTCATATCTTAATCAAACAAGAGTTATTACTCTTGTGCCACTGATTGGTTTCCACAGAAGCACACAAGTTTCGTGGTTTGTTTTATTGTTTGTGCTTAAAAAAAAAAAGTGAATAAATTTGCCCACCTCCCCGAAAGGAGATACCAGCATAATACCTCCAGTTTCATTGTACTTTTCAGATTTCACAATTTTCAGGTGTTTCACTCAATGTCCACTAAAAAGGGACAGGAATTTTGCTGTTATTAGAAGTGTTGAATTCAAGGATGTGCCTTGGGCTTGTCTTTGCAGTATATGTAATGTGGTTAGTAAATACTTGCTATTGTTTTGTTTACAGTTCACTTGTTTACAATTTAGAATGAAGAGTTAAATGAATTTGCCATGGTCTCTTGTATAATGTTGATTTTATATGTGTATCTGTACATACTTATAATAAAATGGCTTGAAAGAAGGAAATTTGTAATTGGTTTCACTGAGCAAACCTGGCAAAGTGCAATGTATCATGCATTCAGCCAGTTAAGGCCAGTAGTCAAACAAAATATTATATTCAAATATTAAGTATTCATGCAATCAAGTAGTTTATCCTTGATGTTAGTGTGAATAGGAAGTTTGTTATAACAGTGTAAGCACCAAAATGGATTTACTTTAACTTTGAGATGAAAGGACTGCTCTTTGTCTATACAGTATAATCTTGTATTAAAATCTATCTAAGCACATCCAAATTTCAAAAAGTTATAACTTAAGGTGAATTGAAAATACACCCATCTCTTCTCAAACCTTGTTTTGTCATGAGAAGAGAAGTCTGAGCCAGTGTCCTTTTTAGGTAAAAGAAAAAGCTGATAGTCTGCAGGCTAACTCCTCTCAATATCCAGTTCAAGCATTAAGAAGGCAACAAAATGCTTTCCTCTTCAAAGTCAATTTCAGGAAGTTTTGGACTTAGTGAAGTATGCCGAGTCTGCATCCTGAAAAAAAAGCATTGATAAAAGACTATTGTAAATGATAGCCAACAATCTGTAAAATGTTGACATGACAGGTCTCATTCAAAACATGAAATTGATCTTGGTCTACTTGTTCACACTGGGCAAAAGTGTGTCAGTGTACTTGCTCTATAACTTATAATCTAACATATAAATTAGAGTGGGCCTGTAGGCTGCATCCTGGATCTATGTAGCCAACAAATAGGCCTGATTTATTAAATCAGCTATGACTGGAATGTTAATATATTAATTTGAGCCTTATTGCAGAGACCTGACAGAGAGAGAGCATTGATACAAGGTGACCCAACATTCAAAAGTGGTCATTTAGAGGTGGTGAACTGCATACAGATCCTGTGGACAAATCTTAAAAAACTGCATGGTGTGTATGCGATTGCTTTCTATGCTCAATGGTCACATGCAAGACATGGACACTGCTTCCCTGTAATGACTTCACCGTTAAGGAATAGTCTTCAGATTTAATTTGGGAATGTAAGCCAGAGAACATTATCTTTTGCTTTTATCTTTCAAAATGACACTATACTGTATGTCACAGGCCCCACTGTAGCATTCTCCCAGTTAAAGCTTTCCAACTCGGGTAACGTTGTCCTGTGACGCTAAAATGTCTGGCCAGTTGGAACATGACCTTTCTACATGGCCCTCAGCTGTCACTGTCCAGCAGAGGCCACCAGACACACTGGTCAGTCAGTCAGTCAGCCAGCCAGTCAGTCACTCAGTCAGTGCCGTTGGGAAGTAGTCATGCTCACTATCATACCCTGGCAACCCTGTTCTTCTTAGCAGACTGAAGCAAGGTCACTAACAGCTGAGCTACCCCCAGCTGTTAAGAGACAGCTCTAAATAGTGTCTGCCAGGCTCAAACTTGCTCAAGTATTTTCAGATTGTTCACACGGTTAGAATCCTCCAGTCCCAGGTCTGAAGAAGCAAGGTCAACTTTAAAGAATGCAACAGCAAGGCCACGCATACACAAACACCACAACACAACACAGTGCCTGTCATGTGTAAGCACTGTCTGATAGCCTCCGCAAGATGAGACTTATTGTCCAGTTTCTGCTACATTGCATTGGCAAGTTTTAAAGTCTGCATACTTTTGGATCTGAAAATATTCTGAAGGGGTACCAGGAAGGTTTCTAAGACTAAAAAAAAGACAAAAGGATCTCGTTTATGATTAGGTTGAATATGTACATCTTACTCCACTAGTCTGAAATATCAAGTTAGTATTAACTTATGTACTTACCAGACCAGCTTTGAAATTCTGCACTCTTTTTCTGCCCAGCGTGTCTGTGATAAACCAGGCCCATGTAGGAGCATACTGCCACACATAATAGAAGAGGAGAAAAGGCTGTTGAGCTATCCACATTTCCTTGGCACCATTGGCTACGCCTACCAGAATTAAACGCACACAGCGGTTCGTGGGCATCTTGTGTTGTTGGTCGCCAGCTGTGGGCACAGGCTTAAGCAAGGAAGAAAAGCAGGGGTATAGAAATATGTCAATAGGTTATGAAACCAAACCAGTCTCTTAAGGCTAATGGATATTTAGTATTGTGCTGAAATACAAAACAACCTTACATTAAAAACTTCTAATAAGCCACATTATAAATGAAAAGCATTACCTTTCCCATTTCCTCTGTGAAAGCATTGTGGACAATCTGTGACTGCACAGGCCCTGGACACACTGTGCTGATGAGTATTTTAGGATAGTCAGTCAGCTCAGTCCGAAGGGAATTGAAGAAGCCCTGTGGACATTATGGTATCAATAAACAACATGTACTCATTCAAGATAAACTAGGACAATTATTAATTTGGAAGGATATTTATTTTATAAAAATAAACCTGTAACAAGTTATGAGGGATTGAAATAATTTTAACCCAGTATGATCACAGCCTATCCTGTACTGATGTGGTAAACAAATCAAAATTAATACTTCAAATCTAGTACTGGAAAAACACAGAACACTCAAACTAACTACACAAATTTTGACAATTAAAATACTTAACCTTAAACTGAAACTCAATAAAAATAACAACTAAAAGCAAACATGCCATAAAAACAGCAAACCCTCCTGAAGACACACTGAAACAAAACTGAACCAGACTTAAGGATGAAAAAAGCAAATAAAATAAAAAAACACAAACAAATGTTTGTGTCTTGTACAAACAAGTGGTGAGCAGATTCACCTGAAGAGCATGTTTGCTGGCGCAATAACCAGTTGCTAGGGGGGCCCCAGCGAGGCCAGCTACACTGCTAACTGTCACAATACTCCCAGTCCCTCGTTGCGTCATGAGAGGCAGCACCTGCTTGGTGAGTGAGATGGTACCAAGGAAGTTGAGCTCCATTAAGGCCTGGTACACATCAATACTGGTCTCCAAGCACAGAGAACGCTGGCTACGGCCACCATTATTAATCAGGATATCAATCTGAATTAAGATACAAAAGCCGACATGGAATGCATTAGGAATCTGAATAATTTTGATCATGGTTTTTAAACTTGCAATGCATACATACTGTAAGATTGGTTCAACCATGATTAAATCTGACGACAGTATATTAAAAAGGCACACTACAAAACAAAAAGGTGAATTGTATGGCAAAAAGCTAAGTAGTCAAATTTAGCAATTAAATAAGATAAAATAGCAACACTGAATTATAAATGATTGTGTGCTGTAGCCTTACATTGCCGAAGTACTGGATAGCAGCTTTTGTTTTTGCCTCGTGGGATGTCCTCTCCAGCAAATCAAGTGGAAGAACAAGAATATCCTTATCTTGTAAGTTGGAACACTCTTGAGGAATAAATTATGAAAAAATTCAACCAGTCAAAAATGACATACTCTCTTGAACGTATTGAAACAGCTATGTACGTGGTTGGTATTTTGGAAAAGAAATAGAATGCATTTTAAAAACACTAGAATGCATTTTAAAAACACTTACTGTAATTTGACAAAGAAAAAAATCTTCACTAACCCAAGCAGCGCTGTTTCACCCTATTCAGCTCATCCACACGGCGAGCAGAAAGAATCAGCCGGGACCCACACCTTGCCAGTTGATAGGCTAGCTCCTCTCCAATGCCACTGGAGGCTCCAGTGACCCATACCACCAGTCCTCTCAGCTTGGTCTCTGTGGTTATAATTAACAGATGTTACCATTTTCAAATAGTATGCTGACTCTGTGTCTCAGTTACATAAATATAAGAAAAGCACAACTTTTAGCTTCTCATCTGCTAAAACTTTGATGAGCCTTAAGTGGAGGATTTTTAGGCCGCATTTAACACCATAGGGGGTCTGTGCCAAGAGGTAAGATTACTGCCATGATGCTTTGCCTTACCAATTGCCCTTTGTCAGCTTAATAGGTCAGTGTGTCTGTCCCTATGTCGACTCTTGCACTTCCCAAACTTTAGCTAGAAATTGTTTTAGGTGTATGGCTCTGTTTGAAAAGGCCAATAGTTTTGCCAGCGCACAATGAGGTCTGCGAATATCAGAAGATAAGAAAACTTTAAACCTTAGAAATCTCACAGGGACAGAATGTGTGGACTATTCGATATCACATTCCATGTGTGAAATGGTATCGTCAGACTAAGAAGGTCAATAGTTGACAACCTCAATATTATTTGCATAAGGCATCACTGTTAAGTCACTGTTAAGTGATAGCCATCGCCTAAACAAATGAGCACTGACATTCTCCTGTATGAAATATACAATCAAAGGGACTGATTTAGATCTTACCTGGTTTGCTCCCTACCATGCATGCCCACAGTAGAGTGAAGTCAGCATCTGCACAAGTGAAGCGTAGTAATTGAATCAGGAAATAAATTGGTATAAAATACCATAATGCGGACAGAAAGCAAAAATCCATCTGTTTGAAGTAAAACAAATGTGCTGTACAATGGAAAGACTTCCGCAAACCTTCAGAGGCTTATTGTAAACGAATAGCGGCGTCACTTCCTGTCTGTTATTTTCAATATAAAAGCACGTGTTTTTTAAGTTTTGAATTTGTGAGTTTTGACAAAATTATTTATCATTAGTAATATGTATGTATGGCCATTTTTAACTGTTTAGAGCATTTACATTAGAGAATGGGGGATATGGGCTCAAAACAGGAACGTGTCAGGAGAGCGCACGCGCGCGCGAGAGAGAGAGAGAGAGAGAGAGAGAGAGAGAGAGAGGGGGTAGATAGATAGATGGATAGATAGATCGATTCTTAACGAAGAGTAGAGTTGACTTGAGTTGAAATAGGATTTTTGGAATATTTTCAACCATTTATAACTCACAATACAACTCTGTTATAGTCCAGTGTTTACAAATACAATATTCATATGTTTGGAACTAGTTATAACCCTGCCTCTGGTGAAGCTTGTTTACTGCAAATAAATGGTCAAAATTATTCTGCAATCAGGGAAACTATCTAAACTAGCTAATTGGTCTTTTTTTTTAATCCATTGTATAAAGTCCCAAACCCATTAGTTTTAAAGATAGATTATATTAGAATGATGATTATGAACGAGTGTTGTGATGTTTGGTGTGAATTTGGGTAATTTGGTAATCACACAGTTTTAGATTTTCCCATTTTACAATTGATGCACTTTTATTTGGATTATCGCAGTAGCCTTACTACAGCCCCCTTTGTCTAGGTAGGTATTTTCTATGCTCCCGTCGGCTCTGGCAATAATCAACCTCACAAGAATTTTATTGCTCACCAGAGTAACTCGTTCACTCGCGTTGCAAAACAACTGTGTACATTAATCTTGTGCTTATCAGTTAGGGTATTCGTTGAGGTTTTAACAGTTTAAACCCAAAAATTCAAAGGTTACTATATACAACAGGACAATATAATATATGCAAATGTGGAATGAATCCAGCCACACCTGCTTGCAGAGAAGCTTCTCCTGCACTTCAAATTAGATCAAGACATGGCTGCCTGGATAGTAGACTTCCTGACGAACAGATCCCAACAGGTGAGGGTGAATGGGGTCCTCTCCAAACAGCTAGGTTCATCAACTGGATCTCCTCAGGGCTGTGTCCTTTCTCCCCTTGTATTATATATACAAATGACTGTCAATGGCAACATAAAAATAGATTCATTATTAAGTTTGCAGATGATTCTGTCTGCTACATGAGGGTGAGTCTGTGCATGGTCCTGTGGTTGAGGATTTCTTAAGATTGTGCAACTTATCATACCTCCAACTGAATTGTCATTGACTTGAGGAAGTCCCCACCTGATCCCCAAATCAGTGATCAGGATATTGAGCTAGTTGAGAGCTATAAGTACTTGGGTACCATGTTTGACAACAAGCTTAAGTTTGAGGACAACACTGATGTCATCTGAAAACATTGTTGGTAATTTTCTCACCTTGCAATAAAGATAATTAGCTTACTCTATTCTACTTTTTACTGTCTTGCCCTTTTGCTCATAGCATAGCACTTTTGCACATATGCACTTTTGCATATAGTTATTATAAGAAGTGGTGCTCTTTTATCCTTTTGATACTGTGAACCTTTATAGTATGTTGAGCTGGTCTTACTGTGTGAGCTGGTCTTACTGTGTACTGTGATTGTCTATTGTGTTGTATGTTTTTGATCCTGACCGCAACAAATTTCCCATTCAGGATAATAAAGTTATTGATTGATTGATTGATTGATGAATGGGCTCTTTTTGGTGTTACATGGTAACCAATGGCTAATGGCTAGATGTTTTCCAGAAAGCTTCATTACACTGACAGAGACAAGCAGTGCTTTTTATGTGAACAGTATATATCACTCATTTACATATATAACAATACATTACAGTACATTATAATATTTACATATTATAACACTAATAGTAATAGTTTCATAGGCAGACAGCACACCTGCAGTTTATGTTGATTACCAGGCAGTAAAGAACAATAGCCAGTCTGATTAAGCAATTGAATTGCTACCTCATTCAGTCTTTGACCAGTTTGTTCAGACAATCTCTCAAAATGTGATGACACACAGTGGGTTGGAGTACTTTGATTGTTTCAACTATTAACTAGTTTGACCAACTCTGAGTTAGTCTGTGATTATGAACAATTTGTGGAGAGGCATATACCCACTCTTATTTAACGCTTCTGATGAATGACATTCTATTGCAAATTAGATCAAATCATTCCCTCTAGAGTCGTTCAAAAAGAATAGGTCATTTTACAAGTTTACCATCACTATTTGGTTGAAATGAATATATAGCATTTTGATATTTTTTGAGCGCTGCATGTTATAGTGGAACATAGTAATAGACTGCAGTGCAGTCACAGATTTCAGTCATTGTAAGTGAATGAGAAAGAAATTAAATGTTCTGCACAACTGTGCTGGAATGCGCAGAGAAATTATATATTCACCTTATCTAATAAGCTCTCTGAATTTCATGAATAAAACTAATGCTCGGTGAAAATGTTATTAACCGCAATAAGTGCAACACCAATAAGTGTAGCAATTCTCAATTGTCATCGTTCATAAGATTAACGTGTACATTTTATAATAAACCATACAATTATCTGTGCTAGATGAGACTATTACATTTTTAACATGTTTGGTTATATCATATTATGTTTACATTATTACTTCTTCCTTTTCTCTTTAACAGTATGCGTTAAGCTGTTTGTTGCGTAGACCACGCTTGTATCTGTATGAGTGCCAGAGCTATGTTGAGATGATGTCATGTTTTCAAGTACGCAACCTGCAACATACGGGTCTTTCCACTCTGTTTGGCTCTTCGGCTCCCATCGGCTAGCTAGCAAGCTGTCAAGCTGTCAAGTGGAGAGGCTGGGGCTAGCGTTTCGGCTTCTCTCTATTTGGCCACAACAGCTCCGGCCCACAATTTCATTAGATAACCTGTTAGAATATACCTTACACCGCCAACTGAGATAAAGTAATGCATCCCTGGCTTACGCAGAACAGGGAGTTCCGCACTTTCGCAAATTATATGCACTGAGTCTGAGCGGCGATTGCTAGCTAACTAGCTAGCTAGCTTAGCTGAACGTAAACCCCCTTCATCTCGTCGGTGTACCCCTTTGGCGTAACTGCGGCCAGTTGGTCCTTGTCACTGTCGCAGTTTCTGTCGCTGTTAACCGATCATCTGGATATTTGGTAAGTCATAACCGATATGGACTGCGTGGTGTTTACTCTTAAGCTAACTGTCAACATGCTGTTGAATAACCTCCGTTAGCTCTTCTTAGCATTTAGCGATAGTAGCAAGGCCGCGGGCTTTCATTGCCAGTCGTAAGATGATGATGGTAGAAATAGGCCTCTTAAAGTTAGCTGGTGATGGTAGAGAGAGGCCTCTTAAAGTTAGCTGGTGATGGTAGAGAGAGGCCTCTTAAAGTTAGCTGCTGAGGGACAAGGGTCAAGGCCCACAACGAGACAGGAGGGTTTGTTTATTTTGGGTGTGCTATGCTATAGAGTTGTAAACTTTTTCGGTGAATCAACATCAGCGAAAGACCCACATCTTTGTCAGATTCCTGATGATGTCGCATACGATAACGCTACCTTGGCGTTAGTAGTGTCAAATTCTCCTGGAGATTTTGTACTAAAGTTAACGAATAACCGGTCAGTCGGCTAGCTAGCTGTCTAGGCATTTAGCTTAAAATAACCTTAGTCAACGTAAGTGTCTTGTATTTTAACTGTTCTGCAGTGCGGGAATCAGATTGGTTCTACTCAGTGACATATTCACAATACAATTAACTAGCTTGTTAATTAACTTTACTTTTAAGATTAGACTTTATCTCCAAATGGTTAGAGGCCGCTTTAGTTTGATCTATGCTAGCAGTCAGTGTGCCTAATATGTAGCCAAATATGTACCCAAGTCTACTATTTTTAGACTTGAGCAGGGTGCCTGAACTCAGCTCCAAGATGCTAATCTTTTTACCATAAAAGGATGACAGCTGTGCCACCTGTTTTTACCTTATTTATATTCAACAAAATGTTCATTGTGTTTGATTATTTAGTATCAATAGTAATTTCAGGAAAATAATCATGATTTTGTCTAATTATTTGCTGCCTAATAAAATGAGTAGGAGCAGTATGCTCTCTGTTTTAGGCTACTTGTTGTAGGTGATATGAGATCATACGGTATTTGGACTGTCTCTTTTTAATAGATTCCTTTTCTTTCTTTTAATTTTCTTTGTAGGTTTGAAAGAGGGACACAATGGGTGCGTTTTTGGACAAGCCAAAGATGGAAAAGCACAATGCCCATGGTGAGGGTAACAACCTGAGCTATGGTCTGAGCAGTATGCAGGGCTGGCGGGTAGAGATGGAGGATGCACACACGGCTGTAATTGGTCTGCCTCATGGCCTCGACCCCTGGTCCTTCTTTGCTGTTTATGATGGGCATGCTGGCTCCCAGGTTGCCAAGTACTGCTGTGAGCACCTACTGGAGCACATCACCAGCAACCCAGACTTCCAGAGTGCCCTGGAGGAAGAACCCTCTGTGGATAGTGTGAAGAATGGAATTCGCACAGGCTTCTTGCAGATTGATGAACACATGCGGACCATTTCTGAGAAGAAGCATGGTGTTGACCGAAGCGGCTCCACTGCAGTAGGAGTGATGATTTCGCCAGGCCACATCTACTTCATCAACTGCGGAGACTCCCGGGGACTCCTTAGTCGAGGTGGAGCTGTGCACTTCTTCACACAGGATCACAAGCCCAGCAACCCATTGGAGAAGGAGAGGATCCAGAATGCTGGTGGCTCAGTCATGATCCAGCGAGTTAATGGGTCTTTAGCTGTGTCGCGGGCTCTGGGAGACTTCGACTACAAGTGTGTGCATGGAAAGGGCCCAACAGAGCAGCTCGTCTCACCTGAGCCGGAGGTTTATGCGATAGAAAGGTGTGAGGGGGAGGATGAGTTCATTGTGCTAGCTTGTGATGGCATCTGGGATGTCATGGCCAATGAGGAACTTTGTGAGTTTGTCAGGTCCAGGCTAGAGGTGACAGATGATCTTGAAAGAGTCTGCAATGAGATTGTTGACACCTGCTTGTACAAGGTATCGTATGCCCAGACAATTGTAAATTGACATTAGTTGACTTAAACACTTGGTTCTTTATGGTATCAAGGTTGATTTACATAACCTATAATAACCAAAATTTATTTTTCTTTCAACAGGGAAGTCGGGACAATATGAGTGTTGTGTTGATCTGTTTCCCAGGAGCTCCAAAGGTATCTCCAGAAGCTGTGAAGAGGGAGTTGGAGCTGGATAAATACTTGGAGAGCAGAGTAGAAGGTATAGAAAAAACTCTTAGCAAATTATATGTAGGGTAAATTGACTATAAAGTTGGAACATTGGCACTTAAATCTTTTTTGGCTTTCTGATCCTTCATAGTCCTTTTGAGACTTTGTTTTCCTCTAGAGAAGTACCAGGAATTCCAATAGATTTTTTTCCCCCACTGGGATACCAGGCCCCCCCAAGGTTGTCTGGCAGTGCAACACGCTCCCTAGCTATACCTGCTGACATTGACTTCTAATGGTTAGGGAGGTTTTTCAGCACAATAACCCACCACCTCAACACATGCATGCACACACATGCCTATAGACACACACACACACACTACAATATTCTACTGAGCAACTCTATTTAATACCAAAATACCACTATTGTGTCATTTTGTGGGCATGTTGGCCTTAAAGAATGCCATTTTCTATGCTGAATATCATTTAGCCCCCATTTTGGTTTTCAGTGTTGCTCCCTTGTTTAGAGATTATAATATGCTTAGGCTGCATCTCATGAAATAATAAAATAATAATAAAAATAAGAAAATGATCAGAAATGCAAATTGAGGGCAAAAATGAAAACCAACATTGTTATTTTAAAGCAGTGTGTTGGCTCAATAAATCTAATAGGTTTTCCTGTAAATCCTATTTCATGCTATAGATGTATGGAGCTTTAATATACCTTATCTAATCAAAAAATTAAAAAAATAGATATTGAATGAATGAATGAAAGCTTTATTGTCATTGTCACTGGTACAACGAAATTTGAGGGCAATCACTTAAGGTGCATATCAAAATATAAAATATAACTCTTAAGGTGCAGAAATAAAATAAAATAAAACAAGGCATAGTATGTACACAGGCAATGTAACACTGGGCATTTATACTATATTATTACTATATTCTATATATTATTACTATATTCTAAGTAAGGGAGAGGGAACTCTTAATAATACAATACAATCATATTTTTTGGAATTACTGGTTGCCTATGTGTTATTGTTAACTGCTACAAAATAAATCATAAAATAATAATATTTTTTTTGTTCACAGAGATCATCAAGAAGCAGGGTGACGAAGGCGTCCCGGATTTGGTCCATGTGATGCGGACGTTAGCATCTGAGAGCATCCCAAACCTCCCTCCTGGAGGAGAGCTGGCAAGCAAGTAAGTGAGCTTTGTGATTAGAGTCAATGAGAATGCAATCCAGCACTGCAGCCCTTTTACGCTATTTTCATGAAAGCTAACCTGTGGGTTTTTTTGTTTTTGTTGTTTCCCCGCTCAGACGAAGCGTTATTGAAGCAGTGTACAACAAACTCAACCCCTACCGAAGTGATGACACAGTAAGTATCCCAGCTTGCCTTTGAAAAAAGTAACTCCCTGTAGATTTGCTTTGGTTGAGTGTGCATGCAGGTTGATGTGTAACAAGCACATTTCAAACCCCAGTGTCATGCATGTTATTACTTTTTAAAAAGATGGAGTGAGAGAATAGCTGCCGAGGTGTAGTGGTGATTAGTGCTGTAATGGGATGAATTTTCCAAATTGCAGTCAGAGAGAACCATTATATTGTGGTAATTGTACAACAATGCTAGGTAGATGACACCAGCTGAAATGGTCAAACAATTTAATTTGAATATGCCCAGAAAACCTTCACTTCTTAATTAACTTTGACTATGAGCCATAATGGAATAGAGTATAGTTTGAATTATCAAAACTTTAATTTTTAAAATTCCTTTATTTAAGCAATGTTTATTTATTTATTACTTAAAGGAATAGTCAACCCAAAAATGAAAATTTGATCATCATCTACTTGGCCTCATGTCAGTTGAACTCCACATAACTCGCAGCGAGTTAACTAGCAAAGTTCGATCTCAGCCTTTTCCCAAACAATTGAAGTGAATAGTGACTAGATCTTTACAGTTCCAAAAAGGGCAAAACTGACAAGAAAATTACTCTAAACTGCTTGTGCAGTATAATCCAAGTATTCCGAAGCCAAACGATTGCAGTCCAAAATACCTATATTTACGCAAGCATTTAGCCAAGTCTTCACTAATACTGTTGTTTTCGAAAGCGTTTAAGTTTGTGCACACCCACATGACGTGAACATAAGACCCTACCCATTTCCAAAAACTGAAAGAGCTGTGCCCAAAGTGGCTCATGAAGCTAACCAGTGTGTTCACGTCAAGCAGAGCATTAACACTCCACATGTGGATGCGCACCAGCATGAACACTTTCGAAAACAATGGTATCAGCTAAATACTGGTGTAAATATAGGTCTTTTGGACTCGTTTTGCAATCGTTTGGCTTCACAGCACTTCGATTATGTTGGAGTTTTTTCTCCCTTTTTGGAACTCGACCCAGTCACTATTTACTTCAATTGTTTCGGAGACGGCTGAAATGGAACTTTGCTAGCTAACTCACTGTCTTATATAGACATACAAACTTCACCGGAGCATTGACTGACATGAGGGTGAGTAAATAATGACTACATTTTCATTTTTGGGTGAACTTTAACTTTTAAGTGTCAAGGTTCTTTTTTTAAAGGACTTGGTAACCGTTAAAAAAATCCTATAAAAATTATTTTTATTTAAGATTACACATGACAGGTTACATGCTTGCAATAACATTCACCTGCAAAAATAATACGTGATATATCCTTTCAGACTAGAGTCAAAATTGGCAATGTATTTGCAATAAATTAAGCAAACAGACTTGTCTTTTCATCCATGGAAATGAAAACTGGCAATCTGTTTTATTATCACAACTTAGACTTTTTAACTTACTTTCACAGATGGTCAGAAGTGTGCAAAAGCATACCCTCCATACCATTTGTTTAAAGCCCCACATGATTGATTTTGACATTTTTTTAGCTGATACATTCATCCTGGTGTTACACAATGGGTTCCCACAATGAATCAAGCCCAAAAATGTCTATTTAGTCCATTTACAAGTATTTTGGGCATAAAAGTCAAAACAGTTTCCCACATGACGTGACGTTTGTTGTTTAATGCTGTAACATAGCTAGCCTAGACAGACAGCTGTGTGTAAAGTTATAAGTTACTATCCAAACCACCTACACCTTTCTCTATTTGAATGAGCCAACCAGACTCGATTTTGAGATCTGCACCTTTGCTATATCATTCTGTGAATGGCACCAGTACTGCTGGTGTGGGGGGCGTTGCTTGGTTCAAATAACCACTCAGCCAGAAATAATGACTGGAGTGGGTCTTTAAATCCTTATAAGTAAGAATGAACGTCATACACAATCAGGAACACAATTAATGCATATAGTGGTCATTCAGTAGACATTTACAGGTCACACATCAACACTTTTGCTGCTGCTTTGCCTGTAAATTTTAAATAACCCTAGATACTCAGTAGTATGTATTTTGCATTACCTCTTTGTGAAGGTATCTTTCATGCATTGACCAATCAAACATAATCCCACTTCACAACTCCAATATAAGTTATTATTGCCTTTGAAAATATACGCCACAATGATAAAGTTATAATAATAGAGCAGATACTGTTCTTCAGGGTTAAACTGCATGAGGTTTTTTTCTGAGCGGCCACAATCACAACATTAAAATAGTGGGCTACAGGTTTAGTTCGAGCCATCTTTTTCCTTCTTGACCATACCTCCTTTTGAGTCACCTAGATCATTGTTCTGCTTACTAAAGTCCCTAGACCGGCACATCACAAAATCTCACCATTTTCAGCACATTATTTATGTAACCTGTAATAATCCACATGCATTTTTTTGTGAGTACTAAAAATAAGATATTCATTATTCCTTTTCCATATTACGTAATGTGAAAGAGTGGTTAAACTGAAGAGACACCTTTCACAGGACACTATAAACTAAACTTTCTTAATAACAAATGTACAATAATTTATGAAAAAAGATAATCAAGATCAAAGCTTGAACTAAATGTCCATCATATATTCATTTCTAATATTTTTCAGAGGTTAACAATAATCCTAGAAAATATTGTGGAATGGAAACTGAAAAAGATTCTAAATCCAGACAGATCCACTGGATTCTTTAAAAGTTTAATTGAGTCCTATTGCGATAAATGCTATTTTGTCCTTGTCAGGGATCACTCTATTGAGGTAACAGATATTAGATTTAGATGTTTTTATTTTTTTCCTGTGTATCAGTGGACCGTTAAAGTTATCTATTCTGTAGTCTTTATAGTTTCCACTTTGTGCCACTTTTCAACTCATCATAACATGGATGACATTCTGGCATGAATCATTCCCATTTGTTTGTTTCATGTATTGTAGCTCTGTCTCAAGGGTAGTTGGTTCTCATTTCTGATTTGACATCACTGTTTCCAGTGACGATAACAAACCATTAGGACCTGTCTTGGCTATTTCACCAATGTCACCAATTTACAGAGCTGTCGATTCAATTAAGATATATTGCAGACTCTGCCTTTAACTGGTATCTCTGAAACTTTTTATCGGATTGGTTCGTTTAGAATCCCTTAGGCAATTTCAGTCAAATCGACCCAAATGCAATCAAATATTTCACATGACATTGTTGAGTGCCCTAATCTAAAAACCTTACTAAAAACACGTACACTTTTCTTTATGAATTGATTAATATTAAGTACTAAATCATCTTTTAGCACATCTCAACCGTCTAAGTTGGGTTTTGTCTCAAATGACAAGGATGCATATGGACCTATGTGCAATAGAGAAATTGTTATTTTTAATCACCTATTGCTTGTTGTCATCACACCTACTTGACAGTTGCATAATGTGAGGGGAAAAAACAAGAGGATAGTGGTGGCCCTTTGACTAGCCCTGTGGTGGTTCTGAGATTTGGAAATCATTTCACAGATGATTGACTAGCCTTTTGGCTTACTAGTGAAGTATGTCCATGTAGTGTCATAGAATTTGACATCTTACCTTTCTTTTAGGACACTGAAATGTGATTTAAAGAGGTATAGATTGGTATAGCTATTAAAATGCACACACTAATTATTATTACTATTATTTTATTTTTCATAAACCACAAGGTATGGATTGTGTTTTTATGGACAATAGCGGTGGAATGGTTCACAAAACCCATGGTTTGGTTGGTACCCCTTTTTTCTGATCACAGTTTGTGTGTGGTATAGTAGGGGAAATTAAATTCTGGTGGTAGGTTGTTTTTGGTAAACAAATCATCATCACTTTCCAGTTTGAGCAATATCAAATTTTCAGTAGCCAAAAAACAAAGAAGGCTACTAATAGTTACTTTAGCTGCTATGCTGGCTGTAGAAAGCTTACCTGTACTAGCCAAGTAATGTTAAAGCTTGTAGAAATATGATTTTCAGTAACTGCCACGGTCAGTGCTCATTTAACATGACAAGTTCACTAGTTATGAAAATAATAGCAGACAGCCAGCATGTGGTTTTAGCCTGTAGTTTTTTAATCACTGGGTAAATCAGGCGCCATGACTAAACCGAAAGCCATCCTGTTCACATCTGTCCTAAACCAAGTGTGTCTTATTGAATTAGTCAGCTTTTAAAAAAAAAAAAAAAAGTTCCTCCAATAATAGTAAAGTAGCAGCGAAAGGGCACCAAATCTGTGCTGTTTAGGCATTTTGTAATTTCAGGTGCTGTAACAAATTGACATTTTCAGTATTGTCCCATTAGAATTAAATGTATTTGCTATTCAAAGGTGACCCATGAGGAAATCAGTGATAATAAGTTAATATCATTATGCTTCCACTCATAATTAAACTTTGCCACAATCTTGGTTGCATACTCACGACCAAAAATAGTCTCTTAAACATTGCCCCCGGTCTGTAAACAAAGGGGTGTGGCTTAAGTAGAGCTTTGTTGAAGGTTTAAGGACCACACTAATGTTCATGGCCATTTGGCTCATTTCCCACATCACACTTCTATTTCACTCCACCAACTATACCCTTAGTCTGACCAATCAATGGAAAAGAGTTGCGTAGTTTATTTTTATTATCCTGCAATCAGTCCCTTTATTTCACTTTAATTTGCACTCAAACATCCATTTAATACCTGTTGCACTCTTAATGCAACAGTCATTATGTACTATGATCATTTGCACTGTGATTATGAATAATAAGCATTTAAATCATTACACCCTCTTGCTTATTGTTCATATGGTCACAATGCAAATGATCAAAGTTATTCCTTGTGTAGAACAGTAAAGCTATTTTGCCAAACATATACAAAACCAAATAAACCAAATAACCAGTTTTTGTGCATAATATAGATTATGGTTTGGGATTGATGAGAATGTCAGTTGAATATTTGAGGTTTTAAACTGAATAGGATCTATATCCAGCAGAAGGTAATGTTACTTTTATGTAGAGCTACAAACTCACCAAAACAATAGGAATTGTATTCATCCAGTGACCATTTAAGAAGTTTGATTTGTTTGAATGATGGTAATACCGTTTCAAGGGTCAAATTCATAGGGGTTCAAAGATATAATGGCAAATATATCCTTTCTTCCACATATCCTATACATCTTTTTGTGAGATGACAAATCACTATGCTTATGTCATTATTTAAATTGTATTGTCTAGTTCAAAAGTCTCAAATGGAATTAAACTGGTCTTTGAACAACATTAAAGCCAGATGCTTAGTGTCTGATAAATAAAAATATATCAACTGTTATTCTTATATTGATTTAAAATCAGTAGATTGCCCTTTATTAAACTTTTTTTTTAGTTCTTTATTGGCATAAGACGGCTAACTTCATTGCAATTAGATGAATACTGTCTGCCGAAGCTTGCTGCAAAGTACATTGCAAAACAGCTGATATATTTTTATTATCTTGCGATCTATCTAAAACGAAGCATCCATACATAGTGCTAAATGAAGACCAACTTAGTTTTTAGTTACTTGAAGGTCTTCGTTTTGGGGAGATGCTATTGTAGACTTGACAGTTTACTTCTAGTTGCTGTACTAATGCCAGTGGCATGAACTTGATGCTGCATTCGTAAAGATGCACTGCTCTTCCTGCCTCATTGTACTTAAATGGAACAAAGAGTATATTTGCCATGAAGATAGTTTGCTAAATCTCAAGAGCATCAATTAGTAGAAATATTGAGGACGGCATCAAAAAGAGATGTAGATCTCTATCAACTCCTGACTTGTATAATCTGTTGGCTGATATCATACATGTATACATGATTAAACCTGGTTGTTGATAAGCCATCCCTTGGATTTCAACCCAGAGTCTGAAGGGCTTTTCCTTCCTCTCCTCTCTTATCAAGGACTCAGCGTCCACAGACGACATGTGGTAACACAACCCCCTACCACTAACACAGCATAGAGTTTACAAACCGCCACCCTCTCAAGACCCACAGCAGCTCAGCTCAGCAGTCTGTCTCCACGCCACTCTGAGCGTTTGGTTTCTAAGAAGGGAATTTCATGGGATGAGGAGGAGGAGGAGATGCGTGCACACAAACCTGGAATAGTGCAGCACCAGTCCACTCTGGAGTTCAGGATTCCCCACCGTCGTGTCTCCCCTTTATGTTCATCCAACCTAATACTCCCCTCCCTAAAGTAATCCATAATGAGTGAGTCCACCAGGTTTTCTTTCTTTATTCTCTCTCTTTTTTTTTTTCTTTTTTTTTTAATAATCAGCTTAAAGATTTTTTTCTTTTTTTTTCTTTTGCTGTAATTAATTTGATTCACATTTCCTTGTGTGTGTTTGTATATTTCTGTTTTTGTGAAGTGCAATTGTCCTGTACAAACAGCCTGTATTTAATGCAGCTTGATTTTAAGTTAAAAAATGAAAGAAATGAAAAAGAGAACCTTTTATGCACTATCTGCCTTTTTCCCCGCTCTTCTGGAGTTCTAACAAATGTCTATTCAGTGAATATTACTGTTTGTCCTCCAGGCGCCTCCATGTCTTTCCACTCTCGCTCTTTCTTTTTTTTTCTTTTTTTTTTTTTTTTTTTAAATTTTTTCCTGTGCTTTTTTTATTGTATCGTTTTATTTTT
>OMKK01001078.1:0-13266 GCA_900302305.1 Polymixia japonica | reverse complement strand
ACCCCACCCCACCCCAACCCCCTTGACAAAAACGAACAACAAAAAAGATCCCGAGCATCCACTATCTTTGTTTTAAATTTTCCTAAAACTACGATACCTCATAATGTTTATAGGAAGCGTTTTTGTCTCGTGTTTTGTAGATCTAAACTGTTTAGAAAGCAGTCCCTTCAGTCCATTCTCTGCAGATTGACACCAGTGAGAGCGGTTTTCTAAAGCCTTGCTGTGTCTCTCCTCTAGAAATTATGAGCTTGAAAGACTGATCTATTTGAGGGGGGATGAATCTATGTTTTATGTACAGTATTTGACTGAAGTGTGCTAATATGAAATGATGATTTACGTGGTCACAGCAAATGATATCTTATTTTAGTAACTAGGAAAACTATTGACCTTGTCTTACTGGACAATGCCCCAAAATCCCTCGCTTGTGTAATTTCACCAACTTGTCCACTTGTGTATTCACCTAGTTCAAAGATCTAGAATTGTATCAAAGTTCAGGGTTCTAGCAACGTCAGATGTGTGAGATATTAGGTGTGATTAAATGACAATGGTCATATGCACTGATCGTCTGTATAATCAGCTTTTTTTTTCCACAAAAGTATGTTATTGTAGAAAAAAAAAAGAAAGATTATAAAGCTATTTACAGGGTTACCTTTGCTTGCCTGGAACTCGTTCTGTATATTCATGTACAGAGGTCTACCTGGCTGAAGTTGAAGAGATTTTTAATGCTTGCGCCCTCTTGTACATATTGATGTACCTCAATTGTGGCGTTTACTGTGTGACCCTTAGCAGTGATGAGTTACGCGTCCCCCTCACAGGGAGACCCGAGCCTCACTTTGCTGACCTTTTTCAGCTCATGAATAAGCTCACCGATTTGCCTTACCCAATCTAATGTTACCCCCTAAAGTACTTGTTCAGCGGAACACTATGAGGAGTAATGCTGCTCACATTACATTCTTATAGATCAAAGCCTGTTTCCATGTTAGGGTACTTGCAGTATCAACAAAGTGACATAATGTGTTGGTAGTCACATGGTACAACTTTTCAGCCATTGCTGGTTTGTATACTACATTTTTTTCCATGTTACCCTGTTGAATCTTGATCTTGAATGCTTATTTCATTTTGCTTTATTTTTCACTCCTGCAGATGATGTCATACTTACATTACAAATGCAAGTGTTTAACAACTGGTAACCTTGTAAGCATTCAAATTTGCATACATACATTCATGTCTGCTATATTTATGATTACATTCAAGAATAGCTTTAGAATGATGTAGATAAGTATTGTCAATGTTGATTCAAGCGCTTCTCAGAGACCTCTGTGAGTGGTTTTACAAAGTTCAATAACTGTATATTTTGTATTATGGTCTAGCTCCAAAGGAATGGCAGAAAAAAGAAAATGTTTAAAAAAGCTTTGTTCCCTGAACTAAATTGTACTATTTGTGTTGTTGATTGAACAAATTGCATTCCTCGCTTGTGAATTGATGCGTTTCTTCTCCTTTCTCCCTGAATTTCCTTCCCTTCTTTTCCCTCCTTTCTTTCATTTTTTAGCCTTTGAAGTTTGAATAAAATTTCTAGTTTGCAGAATGTATCACTAAATAAATGGGTTGTTACCTTTTACCTCTCATTCAATCTCTTTTGATCTGTTTGGCGTTCTATACAAGAGACACCTGCGGTTGAGAAATAAACAGGGAAAAAAAGCCACTTCTACTGTAGAGGCATCAATGTGGTTTAGCAGGACAATGTCGAGTATGTGGCCATAACTAGTGTAGGGGTTTCTCTACCTCAGGCAAGATAATGCAGTCATGCTGGTTAATATAGACACAATGCACTAAATCATGTACTATGTCTGAGCATTACCTTGCTTTGCTATCCTGTCAGAATATATATGTATATTATGAGTATGTATGTATGTGTATATATACAGTATATACAGTGTATATATATATACACACACATATTATGTTCCAGATTCTATGTTCAACTTCCACTGTAAATAGTCATGATAAAGAGTGAGTTTCACAATATAATGCAGTAGAAGCTTTCCTATCATCACACCTCTCTAGAGAGAGAGCATTCTTAAATCCCCTTGGCGTATGTCTTTGCAAAAATCAGTAGAAATGAGGGTCTAGTGATTGGCTTCCCTCTGGACTGCTTTATCAAAGTAGATATGTATGTATGGCTATGTTTGGATTAGGTTGAAACTGTAAACCACTGTAAATCACTCTTGCACCAAAGCCATGTATTGCACACTCTTGGTGCGTGACCTCATCCTATCAGTTTGTAAATCATTGCACAAACCTTGTATCTCCAAAATTTTAGTTTAGTTTTTTTTGTTTTTGTTTTTTTTAAACAGCATTTACTGGTGCCTTTACACATCCTGTGAAGGTGTTATAGCCATTGGACCAATGAAAATTGTTGAAATTTGACAGAAACAAAAACTAGTGTCATTTATTAATGCAAAAACTGGATAATTTTTTGCCATTTCCTGAAAAGTTGCCTTCTCTGAGATACGAGGTTTGTACCCGACAGCAACAAAGTAATAATCAACAAGCCCTTCCGTGGTTGCACGGCTTGAGCTACATGAACTCTACAGCATGGTGTCATTGACCTGTCTGAATATTAGAGTTGTGTTTGTCTCCTGGCCTGTCTGTGTGTGGTGAACACGTGTTAGGGCCTTGAACTCAGAGGATGGGTCAGGTCTGGGCAGTCCATGGCTACTGGAATTAGGAACCATAGGAGGGATTGCTTTAAATGTCAACATAATGTCATGAGCCGTGTTAGAAGGTCAAACGTTCAAACGGTGCTCAGTGGCAAGCAGTTAATAGATCAGGTATAATTTGGATTGTTGTGGTTCCCGTGATGGATAGACTAGCACGCTGAAGCAGGCTGTTTTCAGAGCAGCTTTTGGTTTAGTATTCAAAGGTACACAATCAAGATCCTGTTACCTGGAATATGTGGTGTATTTTTCTTCAGTATGATGAGGAAAGATTTGAACTTGCTGATGTTATGGTTCTTGTCCATAGTCAGCCTCCTCCTACTCAATTTAGGATTGAATGGAATAGGACATAATTTGTCCTGTTCACCATTAGAGAACCATCCGATCAGTCAGGCGAGCCAGCTAGCCAGAGGGGGGCAGTGTTATTTTCTGTGCCAATTAGGGTTGTCTAGAAATACCAGTAGTGGCTCTCCTCACTCTGAAGCACTGTGCTGAAAGAATTCTCTGAAAGGTGAATAATCAGGACAGACATATTGGTGTATCAGTTTATTTAGTGTTTTTTGATAGCAGAGTTCAGATGCAAAGAATGACAACATCAAAATTGTGGTACCCTGATGTGTATGTTCATAACTTCCTAATGTTACGAACAGACAGAACTTACAGAAATTAATTAATGTTGTAATAATGTGCTGTACTGAACTGTAACAAAGGTCAAATGAAAACATTAGCTATAATGGTCCCTGACGAAAACATTCTGTTTCCCTGTGAGCTGCCTTCTATTTCGTTTTGGCCCTTCTATTGCTTTGGAAACCTGTTTCATAGCTAGCATTACAATACAGTTTTGCCACATTTGAATTCAGTATAATGAGCGAATCCTACACTTGTTACCTCTTAATTGCAAAACTAAAATTCCGTCTAAAACTGTTTTATCCTTACACGCATATATGGCTTTCGTGATCTATTTTGCATGCGAATGCTGTGCGAAATGTCACTCATTAGATCCTAGGCCACCTGTGCCCCCTAATGATTTCTGCTGCCCCTATATTCCTCCACATCAAAAAGCAACCGCATCAGCAGCGGTCATCATCAAATGGAGCTAGGCCGTCATCTGCCTGCCATTGTTTAGCGCATGTCATGCTCTGTTTCTCATGGCGGAAACCCATCTGAGCTTGACTAATGCAGCCGTGCAGACGCAGCGCTAAGAGGTGGGGGCGGCGAGGCTCACTGCATGCTCTGTGGATGGTTTCGACACTGAGGTCACTGAGCTCCGTATTTGCTAATTTGCTTTGGAGTGCGCTGGGAGCCGTATTTTTCAGGGTTTCCCTTACGAAGGGAGAGAAATTCAAATGGTGACGTACGGGAACAAACGCGTGGCGTGTCTTCGAGAGAGTAATCCTTTCTCCCGCACGCAGTTAGAGCGTTTCGCGGACGGCACACGGCTCGGTTGATACGCCCGCGTAAGCGATGCAGTGGGCCAGGGTCGAACCATACGTACAATACACCGCTTACGCTAATAAACATCTCACATTGAAAACGACATTCAACAGTTACCGCTCTGAACACTGCTCCCTTTGCCTTTGTTTACTAGCACAGTAACGTCTCTCTTATCTGCCCCCCCCTCTCTCTCTCTCTCTCTCTCCATATCCTCTATCCGTGAGTGTACTTGTTGCCTGAGGTCAGTTTGTCACAGAGAACGCCAGCTTTTCTCACTTGGTTGCAGCGATTCAATGATTGGAGTGTACAAACAAGCATATCAGGCAGGGATGACATCTAGACACCCCCCACCCCCCACCTCCCTTTGCCCTTCTCCGTCCTACAGACGCAGACGCCACATGAAATATGTCCTCCTTTCTCTCACTCTGTCACGCTGTCTCTCTCTCTTTCACTCACTCACTCACTCACTCACTCACTCACTCACTCACTCACTCACTCACCTACCTACTGGGGCAGAGACTGTCCCACCCGCCATGAGGTGGTTTACACAAGTGGCTGCCCTGGGAATCCCGGGCCGGCTCATTATCCTACACCCCCAGAGACACGGCTTACCGTAAAATAGGACACCAAACATAGGCGGCCTCGTTAAAGACCCGCAGATAACGCTCGTTAGCATCAGTGCCTTTCCTGTATCAGCTGTCCCTCCCGCCACCGCCGCCACGTCGCGTCCCGTCATTCCTCTGCTGACTGGAAGGTTTAGGATTAATGTCAGCTCCAGCCCGCGGGTCAGCGCTGTTGTTTTGGATCAGATACGGGACTGATTGATCAGTGGTGGGAAATGCTGGTATTTGATTACAGCTGCCCATTATCCCTACCCCTCCTCTGTTAGGATACCTCTTGTCGGACAAAATGACTGTTGACTGGCTGACTGTGGCAGGCTGGTTTTGTGCCACAGCTACACGTGGAACAGGGATATTTTATGAGGATTCTATAGGGTTTGCACGCTGATTTAAATAAATAAATAAATACAACAGGCAAAATAATACAATCGCTTATTCCCTCTTGGCTGATTGGCATTTCTGTATCTATAAAGGTTTTCCGGAAGGTTATCTGTTGACTGCCAATATTTAGTTTAGTACCTGTCATTTTCTTCTGTCAATCCATAGTAACGCTTTTCTTAATTCCTGCGAGTTTTGTCACTTATTGTGAAGACATTGATAGACGTGAGTGAGGATGAATGTATCTTCTTTTGTACCTGCACAAACTAGCGTGGTCTCTTTTCTCTCAGCCTGGGCGCTCAGTGGACTGTGGCGAAATGGAAATATTCATGACTCTTTGTAGACGTGTGTCTCATTGTCATCTCCAAAGGCCCCTGAGCTATTAACAGCTTTCTTTTCTACATAATGTAGCAAGATGTTTATCACTTTATTTCTACGTGACTGTCTTTTTAGCCCCTCTGCATGCTGTCTGAAGTCTGTTGTTAGCATGCAGCCAATGAGTGTTCCATCCATCCTCCTCGCATGCAGTCACTGCAGTTAATCTGTGTCTCCATACTTCACCGACACGCTGCTCTTCTCCTCCCCAGGACCCAGACATCCTCTTCTTCCGTGGTTTCAGCTAAAGCCAGAACTAATCAAAAGGATGTCGACCTGTTGTTTTGCTGTTACATTTCATCAGTGTCAAACAAATATCCATCTCACTCATCATCTTACTGTGTGAGATTTTACTCAAATTAGCGTGAATACGCCCCTCTAATCTGTCAACGTTTAATTTTCATATCGTTTACCCATTTCGAAGTTGTGTAACACGTCCACACCTGTTTTGGCCATTGCATAACGTCATACCAAACAACTGTTCAAATCCTAATTTGATGTATTACACAATATGTGCAGGGATGGAAACTTAACTAGCCCGCAAGCCCATAGATAGTATTGTTCTGACTATGCCTGTGTCAAATTCTCATCACTAGCAAGTGGAGTCAGTAGCCGGATAGCCAGATGGACATAAGCCACCACAGTATGGCGTTCCTCAAACCACTGCCTATAGACTCGGTTCATATGTTTGGAGTTCATATGCAGACATGAGCCAGAATCTCTAAAAGGTACCCTGAGACAAGTTGTTGAAAAATAATACTATTTTGCTAAAACGGCATAGGGTGTTTACCTATAATCCAAACACCTAGGCCTACTCAGTGTTCTCTCCTGTAACTATAAATATACTATATTCCAGCTGACCAGAAGGGACCTATGAGGTCCACTACACCTAAAAGGAACTTTCAGAAGATGGCATCCTCATGGCCAGTTGAGTATGACACTTGCAGAGAACCTTGTAACCTTTTTCGCATAACATAAGGGGGATTCGCACTGCATGTGTTTTTACTCCAAAATCTCACTGGGTTGATGACATTCTCTTTGTCTGCATCTTATTTGTAGCACAATATGGGAAGATGAGAGATTTTCAACCAAATGGCTGTAATGTCTATAGCAGCTAAGGGAGCTGACATTTCCATTCCCGGTACCAAGATCGGCTCCCTGGGCATGTTTTACGTGAAAATATCAAACAAACAGAGGCTGTCCATCTGTGCTCTCCAGCTCGGTCTTTGTATAAGTAACCGTGTGCAGGCACGGAGAGGCTAATTGGGAGAAACGGGTAGATTCCCGGTGGGCCGGGCTGGTAGTTGGGCCGGTGACAGGGTTGGTAAACACAGTCGTTTTATAAATAGATCGTGTACAAGGCGAGTCCGCCAGGAGGAGCATCATGAGGGCAGGTGAAACGGTGCTGACGTCATCTGATTATTAGAAAGGTGAGCACAATTAACACAGGTTAAGAATGGTTTAAGCTAATATCAGCAGTCACAATCGTACTGCCTTCGCCTCATTTTGAGCCAGGAAAAACCCTGATATATACAGGTATATATATATATATATCAGGGTTTTTTGTGAAAAGGGTTTTTATTTGTGAAAATAAACTAAACTAAAGTTGTGAATAGGTGTAATAGGTTGTGAAATGAGTCCCACTCCGGCCCTGATCATGTGTCTAGATTCCCAAACGTACATACAGAAAAACATACCCACACAATACAACAGATAACATGTTGATCCCTTTGGTCATCACTTTCTAACTGGGAGTCCAGTTTCTGTAACTGATGACATTACATAGTTTTTAATGTTATTACAAAGTACTGTATCCTTGAACTAGTTCCCTTTCTCAAAGGAATCTTAAAGGTCAGGACAGGAGGGGCAGAGGTCAGTGACCTTGTCCATGTGTTCGCCAGTTCTCCAGTGAACTCGGTGCTTATCAGAGCAAATAAGGATGTCCCTGACATTGCTTGGCCTTTAAAATGAAAAGCCTGTTATTTTCTCTTATTGCCTGAACATTGAAAAAAAAAAGCTCTAAATAGCATATGATTCAATTACTCATTGCTCAAGATATGTGAAAAGGAAAATTTCCTTCCTAAAACTAAACTCCAGAGAGTTTAGAGAACCAAGAGTCTAATATGTTAATTAACTAAATGGGAGGCTCATTTTGTGGTCTCAAAATATTTTTTGTTTGTGCCAAGTCAACTTAATTTCCTATTATAGCTCTTTAGCATCTCTCGTCATGTAAGTCTCTTTGTTTGTATAGTGGAAGGTATGCACTTCTAACATATGTGTTGCCCAAAAGGAAAAACAAGCAGTAAAAACAGATGAAAAGCAGTCATAGTGGGACTTTGTCCATAACCATTGCGCATTACATGTATTCCCTATTACAGCTCTACTGACCACTGGTCTAATGCCCCAAATCCTTAAGTTCCATCCCTGAATGTGTGTCCAAGCTCCAATGTATGCGCACTTGAAGGTTATCGCTATTGTATAAATGTCTCCATCTCGTCACACTTTAAATGGACATCAAGCAAGGCCACGGGCTTGGATATTCAGAGGCGTCCATCCATCCTGCCAGTATGTGTGACTCAAGAGGAATCAAGTGTTTCTCACTTTCCTTCGGTTGCCTTGGTAGACTCTTTGCAACGCATGTGTTATTTCTTGACCTCACCACAAGAAAAAAAACCAAGAAATAGTCTGTGGTAAATAATGGTGCTGATCTAAGATTTTTTCTCTAAAGCTGGTCCTCCCAACTGAACAGGTAGCAGGTATTTGTCCTTGCTGTATGACCATGGGATACTTAGCCAACACAGCTTATGAGCTGGCGTTTACACCTCCAAAAGTAAACAATGAATATGTACTGTATATTTCCAGCCTATTTTTGTGTCTTGATTTTTTCCTCATTTGAAGATTGTATCCATGACTCCCGAAGGATGGACAAGGGTAAATCCCCAGCATTTGAATGTGAAAGTTGGGAGTGTCCAACACCTCACCCAAAGGTACATGAATAAAGACCTGAAAGCAGCTGACAATCAGATGTTTTATTGTGTGGTTTGACGTCCATTCTAAGTATCGGTTGCTATGCATTTTAGGTCAGCAGTCAACTGGGGGAAGGTCACATCGCAGCCTTTTCAGTGAAACCTTAGGGGTCAAGTGCCTCCATTCTCTTTCTGTGTCGCTTATCTCATATTCTGGCTCTTTATTGCTCCCTTTCACTCCCTCACTCACACACACACACACACACACACTCAGACACATCCACTGCTATAACAAAGTATGGTTTATTTCTACGAAATTATCTACTTGATAATCTACTTGAATGAATGGGTCACTTTTTCATTTTAGTTATTTTCAGTTATCGTTCTTAATCAGAAGGCTGTATCTGTGTCTGATTTATGATTAGCAAGGTCACAGCTTGGTATAATTGTATTAACTTGAAATTGTATGATCAGCCTTGTAATCCTTATAGGCGACGTGAATTTTCAGCAGTGTCATGGAGATAGACGATTTGGACATCATACACACAGTTGGTAACAAATGATCTGCACTTGTTTTGGGAATAAAACACCCCCTCGACTTTTTTTTTGGTTAAATGTTTTCAATATCTGTGCAAATGGAACGTAAATGCTGGGAATTTTTTAACTCTACAGTTTAAAGGCGCAATCCACGATTGTTTAGTTAAGTGCTACCCTGCTGCGGCTAAGCAAGGAATTACAACAGTGTTATTTTGGTTTGCACACTGACTTCATCCCGCTTTGCGTTGTACTTCACAGCATTTCGGCCCTTTGTCCCCACATATCGAGACAATATCCTGCATTTTGAAACAAAATAACAAAAGTAAATGTTTCTCCATTTAAATATTAAATTATACATTTTGATTATTATCCAATAATGCAGTTACAACCAAGAATGGTAAATGACACCTGCCTGGGTGGGGCCGGTGCCAGGTGATGCTCAGCGAGCTTTTTGCATCTTTTGCCATAGTTGGTTTTCAATTTGACGTGGAGGAGAATACAACTAGGTTAGGTGAAATGCTTCTCCAAACAACCGCATCACACCGTTTACGAAACAAACAGAAGTGGGGCGACGTGACTGTTAAAACCATTCGCGGATTGTGCCTTTTAAAAATATTTCATATGCATTCACCTAGTCCAACATCACAATTACATTTTCTCTGATTTGATCTGTTTATTATTATTATTCTATATTTTGAGGTAATACCCTGTATCTCTGATAGTGTACATCCTAAATAGAATGTTATTAAGAATGATTCATAATAACTTTCACTTTGTTATGGGAGTCATCTGGGAAGTGGGTAAAACTCACTTAAAGTACGCCGTCTGTCATCTTTAGTGGCACAAGGATGATTAGATATTTATTTAGGTTATTCTGAGACTGGACTCAAATGTCTTCCACAAATGAAAAGTCTTCCACACCATTCCATAATATTCTAAAAAAAAAAGGTAGGGTGGTCTAGTTTTCAAAATGACCGTCCTACAACTGAAATCTCCCAGGTTTGATCGTGCAAAAGCCAATGTGTGTTCATCACCTGCCATGTGCCCTGCTAAAGTGTCCCATTAAAGTGTCCCTGAGCACCACACTAAACCCTATCTACTCACGCTCTGGATTAGAGCATCATTCAAATGCTTCAGGTGTAAAATGCAACAATGTGTGAGTACTTTTTTGTTATTGTATTGGGAAAAATGTATTGGGGGTTTATGTCCCTTACTATTCTGACTTATTGAGACTCAAAAACTGAGTATCTTTTTTCTGGTTGTATACTGTATATCACCACCACTTAATCAGAATATAGTGTTTACATTGCATTGTTTCAGTATTGACATTATCAGTTTCACAGAATGGATACATATGTAAACAAATTATGTCTCTTACTAGAGTTCTACTGTAATATTGATGTTGTACAAATGTATTTCCATGGTGATATTGCAACAATACAGAGTGAAGAACACAAGGAGACCTAAAAAAAAAGGTGTTTTGAAGATGGGAATAGTAGGCAACCAACCACCTCAACTTTCTGGAGCCTCATCTTTAGTCACAGCCTGTCATCAAATGACATGAAGCTATGAGTAACACTGTTCCAATGGTTGGGGGAATAGGTTACAAGAATATTGCGTTGCGTTTGGGGGGGTAGCTCCCTGGGTTTACATAAGTGTAGTATGATGTGAGTTCTGCACCAACCCTGATCCACAAACGTTCCATTCTCCCCCTCGTCCTCATGGCGTCGGATGATTTGCCTGCCAAAACCGGAAATTATATTCTGTTTATCAATGACAGGGTTTTTTTTATTCACCTCCATCAAGCTGAGGAAAGTTTTTTTTTTTTTGGAACTCGCTCCATTTGTCCAAAGACTTGTTAATGCCCTGTCTGAGCCTTTTCACAGAAACACAATTCATCAACAGGTGTGGGAGGATTTTTTTTTTTTTCCACACAAGGATGCAAGTTTGGAAGCCTCAGTGTTAGAGAACAAAAGTCACTTACAAGGGGCATTCAGCCTGAGGACTTCCTCATGGGCAACACTTGCCAGTAGAGGAAAGAGAGAAGCAGAAAAGGGAAGCCTTGATACATCAGGTTGTGCAGTAGGCTACATTTACACTTTTAAACAATATTTTTGCATTTAATGTCGTTTTTCTCAAGTTCTAAAATATTGTTTATTTACCATGATGGGTACAGCTTTGAAATTATTTGTAAGCATGTAAAGGCTGTAAATTTAAGATGTAATTCAAAAATATATTTGGATTATATCTGATTTATAGGCTACCTATAGAAAACTTTAGATGGGCAATCATATTAGCACGTTTTGATATATTTGAACAACAAACTTACTGTACTGTACCCCCACCTCTAGCCGCGTCTGAGACACTTTGTGTATGTTTAACCATACTCGAAATTGAGGTTAAGCAACTTGTGTGATCTTTCACCGTGAATGTAGCTACACAAAAAAGACATGTTCTGTATAGGCTTTGAAAGCATCACTCATCTGAAGGCTGAAAATGCACTTGATAGTTCCTGTTGGGAATGTTTAACGTTATAGTTTATGCTGACCAAGATGTGATTTGAATAGGAAGCAGTGGCGTAAGAGTAATGGACACGAGAGACAATGGATTCTTGACAATAAAGCACACACTGTTTTTAGGCTTATTATGGTGGCTCTAATTTCGATCCGAAGCCATATTAATGGTATGTTGATTTTAATGGCTTTTCTTACTTGAATCTCTGGCATTTTACCTTTCACTACGGAGTTGGGCTGCTTGGCCTTGCCATTGGCGATATCTTCTTTTTTTCCAATATCATGTTCAAACCCCACTGAAGGATGTTTTATGTAAAATATGCTTTTTGTACCCTGGAAAGACGTTTAATCAAGATTAGCCTTTTAGTAGTCAGTGGTCTGGCTTTGTGAGACGTCATAATGGAAGACAATTAAGCATACTTCAACAAGATGCTGCTAAGAACCTGCTACTCTCCTGAAAAAGGGATTTTTTTATTTTATTTCATAAGACTATAATTTTGGCAGGTTATAAAAGAAATTGGAAGGGAAAAACTTTTTGCCTTCTCTTCAATTATCTTGATTCCGACGACTAAGCAAATATCCTATGAACACCCCGACTTTGGCTTTATCACCCTCTGAGATTTTCTCTAACCCTGGAGTGGTTATGTATAGGCCCTACATATATATATATCCTATATTAGCCTAAACCGTTTTTGTATTTTTTGTTAACAATCGGTGTTTATCAAGCGACGTCTATTTGCGATACAAGCCGTTCTGGATGAAATTAATGGAAAAGCTTAAATAAAGCAAAATATATTAAATACAAAAGGTGGCTAGCATAGATAAATAATAAGAACCTATTATTCTCAAGGCTAAAAGTAATTGTCATGAGGCATCATTTTATGGCAACTTTTAAAAAGCTGATTTTTGGTTTGCTTAATGCATTTTGTTTAAATTACAGGGCTGTCATTTTCTGTTGTTTGCTTGAAACACGGAGCATTGCTTAAAACATCTGGATCACCCACTTAAGGCAACTTCTATCCCAAACATGTAGCCTCACGGTCAGCTCAGCAAAACATAGGGGCCTAACTTCATCAAGTAACACGATCTCTGTTTTTGTTCAAAATACTTCACCTTTTTGAAATACTTTAATCGCTACTTATACCCAGCCATTAGCCTGCTGTAGGAAATGTGACAGTAGGGGACCACTGCTCTTGTGAATGTCCATTCATAGTTTTCAGAGCATAGCAGACACGAGTATCCTTACATTGTCCGTCAAGAAATTGCAGAGAAAATAGTTTCCTGGGTGGTCCGACTCATTAATACACTCCGCAGTTCTTGATTTACGGCTCCCGGTTCAACTGCTGCCAATTAACGTGAAAACAGGCAAAAGGGAAAATACCACGAGGCGGGAGGTCAGGTCTAAATGTCCTCCTGTTTGGCATAAAACTGAAACATCCTGAATCATGCCCTCGACATCAAGGTAGGACATCATAAATAAAACGTATGAAACTTATAGGACCATGGGCGGAAAATCTTTTGATATTAAGATCCAGTGAAATATCAGTGATGGGTAGAATTTCAGTGACATTTATCCACCATAGTGGTGTTTTCCACATGAAGAGCTCGTCACAGCTTCATTAAAGCTGCGTGTCATACTGACATTGCTGGTCTGAACTGCATTTTGTTTAATAGGCCTATCATTAGTTTGCAACAACGTTTGTTGAAAGGATATTGAGTCTAAAAA
>OMKK01001077.1:0-10705 GCA_900302305.1 Polymixia japonica | reverse complement strand
TATAGTGAAATATAGTAAGGATAAAGAAATATTTTTGTTGTTGTTATTTTTTAGGGTGGATTACCTTTTTTCTTTAAGTATAATGCTCCACTGGTTTTATTCCTCCAAAATGTTATTTAACCTTTATAAAATGGATGGCATTGTGGATTTCACTCAAAACTGTGTTCTGTGGCATCTCACTGTTCCCCACCCCAGGGTTGTTTTTAATGAAGTGGTGCAGACTGCAAAGTACTACATGCGTGACGTGACTGCCGTAGAGTCGTCCTGGTTGGTCGAGTTGGCCCCCCATTTTTACAAGCAGGCTAAGGTAGGTCAAAGGACGAACGCCGACGCTCCAGCCTCTCGGCTGCGGCTGTTCTGAAAGATAGGTGGATAGGTCTGTTCACCGCGGCTGTAACCTGTTATGAGGTTCAACTAGATTAAAACATCCTCGTGATTTTTATAATGCTGCTCACACAGGCTGCTGATTAGTTTGATTTACCTCTATATGTCCTTTCTCTATTTTCTTCAGCATGGGTCACTGGCCAGCAAGAGATCCCGGGTTCTCTAAATCCTGCCAGCCAAACACTGATATAAGACAAGGAGACCCACAGAAATCGAGAGCACCCCTGTTAAACCGCCACTGTGCCCCCATCCATCTCCCTGTATATAAAGATGTACTATATATTTATTGTCCATGTCCACATACATAGCCCCTCCACAAAGGAGGAAATATCTGGCCATGCTAGAATGGACACCAGTGGCATATTGTCAGTGTTAATGTTGAAATGTGTGGTTCACTTACATTCATAAGCATCTCTCATGCTTGTTGTCTATGGTCTGGTTTAGTATCTGTTCTAATCAGTTTAATATCTGATCCATGAGGCTGTGTGGTTGGGAAAGAGAAAAAAATGGCGATGGATGTCGCAGGAGCTCAGAGTATGCCTTACTTGTGTCTTTACAGGCATGGTCAGATAGTGGCAACACTTCATACTTGTACATAGTCAGAGCATGCTAGGGTCCAGGAAATGATGGTCCTGTCACAGACCTATCCATACCTGGCTCCTGGCTTCATTATTTTTTTATTGCTGTATTTTTATTTTCCTGTTGCTCAGCACAGAAAATAAAGAAAATGGAATGTGAGACTAATAGTTTAAGGGACTTAATATGTTTTTGTTTTTATTTGATTTGCATCCCCATAGACTGGGCACCTCTATGATTTTACTTGGTTCGCAGTATGTGATGTTGAAAACAGAAAATTCTTCCTTTTCCTATTTACAGAGCTTAAATCATCTGAACTTTCATTCTGGCCCCTGTGCCTGGTGTACACATTTTCAGGACTTCGCTGCAGAGGATGTTTATGGTTTTGTTAGTCAACCCCAGATTGTACAAATAAAGTGATGCTTTTTTTTTTTTTTTTGGACCGTTCTTTTACAACTCTGTATTGCCACTTTACTACTAGCTAGCTCAAACATAGTGGCCTTGATACCACTCTGTGCCAAAATTTTTTATTAACCATATTTCACATTCCATTTTAAGATGGAATGTGCAAATAAACCCAAGCGTTGTAAATGCAAAGCTGTGCAATCAAAACTAGAAATTAAGTGCCATTTGTTCCTATGATGACGTCAACTGCATTCAGACATGCATTGAAAGCCTCAAAGAAACGGTAGCATTTATCTTTTTTAGCCATTTCTTTGGCTGTCATAGTAGTGTTTCGTCTTCAAGTCTGTTATAAACAATGCATTATTGTACATTTCCTTCATTAGTGCTGTCAAGGTCATCTACAGAATGTTTGGTAAAATGGCAATTTATATCTTTTCCATCCCATATGTACAACGTGTCTTTTACATTCCTGCTTTGGTCTTATTTTACTACTTCCTATTTTATTTCCTTCAGAAGTATTTGGCCCTGGAAACTTTAGAAAGCCTCAGTGAGCAATAGAAAAATTGTTGTCATTTTGATCCACTAGGACCAGCTTTCATAGCAGTAAGGTTACCGTCCTGAACTTTATTGACTTATGTCTGCATGGTTTTTCGTAGATAACTTGTTCTTGAAGTAAATAGATGCAGTGAAACAGTAATCAAACAATGGACAACACACTATAGATAAATTAATCTGACCTAATTAGATGAGTAAGTTAAGTACAGTACTCTTGCATGTTGTACTCTAAAGTACGCTTCAGATCACCATGTAGGTTAAATCGCAAATATAGCTGACTGCAAATGTCTCATTTATTCCCATTTGTGCTGATACTCTGAATCTGTATGCAGCCAAACTATAATGTGTAGAACTGTGTAGTAGCTCAACTCTTACAGAAAGCTCTGTCCTCTCACATCTCTTCCACACATCTCAAAATAAAGCCTTATGGTCATGCATTGAGAGGTGTCTCCTTGTTGTATATTAGTCTCCTTGTATTATTGTGTCTTCTACTGAACTCTGAACCTGACTGACTTCTATTTTCATGTAGTTCTTTACTTAGCCAGAGGGTGTCAATGTTGTACTTTGAAAAAGTGCCTTTTCAACTTAGTCATAAGATGACCCTTTAAGTAGGCACTTTTGAGGGTTTTGATTTTTTCTATACATTTGAAAATGGTTGTTTTCATCCATGTTGTAAGTCCATGTATAGACCTAACACATCCCCTTACTCCTTTATGGATAATGAATCTGCTATGCTCAGAGTAAAGGCCTAATTGTTGTGATCAGTTTATTTTCAACCTAACTATAAATAAAGGTATGTGATTAATATTTAATGATAAAAAGGACAATATGTATGCTACAGTTAAGCCGCTGTAGTTGAGGACTCTGCAGGGTCATGGTTACAATAGATACACATGTTATCATGACATAATACTACAGGTCAGGTGCAAGGCTCAACAAGTTTTTACAGATAAAAGTTATCATGTAAACATCTCAGCTGTATCCACCATGCTACACTCATTTCAAAAGAATGACAATTTTTGTTATCAATTTGCACTTCTCTAGGACAGGAGGAAAAACAAGTGAACCACATGTAAAAGTTGAAATTCTATAAAATTATGTGCTGTTATTTGGTTTAGATGTATGCCGAATTTCCTCATGGACCACGACGATCCATAAGAGTTATTCAGTCATGATCTTTGAGGTAAGCAGTAAAGCAGACATAACTGAACAAGTTCGTGTCATCCTCTCTCTTACAAAGGAGACAAACAAGGAACCTCAGGTAGTTGTGGTTGGCCCGAGCGGCCTTAAGATGTCGCTGTCATTTGTATGGGTTGCACCACTTGTATAAGTAATAAATAGGCTACATTCTCTTGTTCTTTCCTACAAAGTAGCCCGAAACCACGTTTTCACTATCGCCGTGTTCTCTCAGCCGTTCCACCGTGGCTTTGCACTGTAAACATGGAGAGGGTTCATGGTGTGAGTCAACAGCCTGCAGTTCCGCCAATCAAAAACACTGTTAGTAATTACATAGGAGACGCCGCGGTGATGAGCCACTGCCGGGTTTGAACCATTTGACTATTTCATTGAGGAATTTGTATAATTATCCAATTGATAATCCAATCTATATATCATAGCCAACAGTACAACCAAAGTGGTCCAAATGCAGGCTTTTATGTAATTTCGATTTGTATATTGCCCGGCAACATTTCCCAGCTTTCTCAAATCAGCTTGAATCCGGTACTTCCGGCAAAGGCTTGTTGACCAACCAAACGGTCGTTGCTGCTCAACTGTCGACGGTTGAAAGACCTTAACATGACCGATGTAAGTAAATTAACCAAATAACAACGACATGGCGACGTATAGTCTGGTTTAAATGCAATGTTATAAGCCTGAAATGTAATTTAAACATTTCTACAACTTCATTGTTGGGAGCAAATGGAGTTGCTGCAGGTAAGTTAACTATTCAGTAGGCTGCAAGGTGGATTCTGCCACCAGAGCCAACATTACGTACCTTGAAGGAAAGAAACAATGTCTGATGAACATGGTCTAATGAGCCAGCAATATAGGCTACGAGTGTGCATTCTCGCAGAATATGGGGCTGCGGGCATACAGTACGAGGAAAATAAATCTTTCCTTGAAGTTGTGCCGTTTCATAGAGAGAGTGGTGACTCTCTTTTATTGCAATCCAATCAGTCTGCAGTGGGTGACATTGGTGAGAGGTGCATGCCAGGTCTGGCATGGGAGGAAATGGAAAGGGAATTTCTTACTCATCATAACTGTGTAATGATTGTTGATATCATCTACAGGTAAAGTAAGGCGAGGGTAGCAAGGTATTTTAGCATTTATTCATGTTATTTTGGACTTGCAAAATATGAGGCGGTAACCACTCAATCAAGGAGAAATGTTGCCTACTTAAAAGAGACTAGGCCCTAACATGCAGTGCAATGCCTAACCAAGACCATTGCCTATGGTTATATCCAGCGAGGGAGAATGTGGCCAGCTGTAACATTATGTTTTTGCCCTATCCACTACAAACTGTGATAATTTCAGTGGAGCCATAAAAAGTTGGCATAGCTGCAACACAGTGTCCTTTCCTCTCAATAGTCAACAGACTAGGCTAGAGTACATTGGTCAAGGTGGATATACACAATGATCTACCCCACATCCTGTGTCAGTTAATGAGCAAGAGTTAAGGGTTACTGCCTAATTCACTGAATAATTAGGCATTAACTGCATCAATTAAGAAAAAAGTGTGAAGCCCAGCCTGCACAATTTCATAATTGCATGCTGTAATTAATTATACATAATGTACTACATGTGGGTGTTTTTAAAGTCATCATTTTAATCAGAATCATTTTAATTTCTCTGTATTTGTGTAGATACATTTGATAGACCACATGATTAAAAACTCAACTATGAACTCTACTGGGCCCACAGTACTACGGGTTACACTCATGCATGTTTAGGGTACCAAGGGATAATCACTATATCATAAAACATGTAGTGGGACACAAGTCCAGACTTGACTTTGGTTTTATCAGGTGAGGTAATGGCAAAAATGATTCCCTCTGTGTCACAATTCAAAAATGCTGCAATGAAAAATGCAAGAAAATACCTCAATACCTGGTAGCCTATAGGCTACATTTAATGGGGGTTCCCCAGATTTATATGGCACATAATGGGAACATGACAAAGGGTCCTCTGTTCCCAGGGTCCTATGTTCCCCAGTTTTACATATGTGCTCTCCCAGGGTACTATGTTCCCAAGGCTCTATGTTCCTAGGGTTCTATACAGCGCACAGTCCAGCGGCATTTGAGCAGCTGAACACACACCCGCCAGCCTCCTGGCCTGTATGCCCGTGCGTGATGCTTTGTTATGCAGCGTGGCCCAATCAGCACCGCCTAATTTCTGTACCAGAATAGGTACCAGAATAGTAATTAATTCCATAGGAGCTTGGCAACTTAGGACCCTGGGAACATAGGAGCTTGGGAACTTAGGACCCTGGGAACATAGGACCCTGAGAACATAGATACAGTCCCCATTTGATGCCATGTAGGCTTGGCCTTTTTTTTAAACAGGCTACAGATGTAGGGGCCAATGTTGAGGTTTTGCTCAATCGTTACTGTTCATTAACTAGTCAAACTGATTTGAGGTCGTTGTCAATCTTTCTAACTTAGACTGTTATTAAGTTTCAAATTTGTCCGGTAAAATAAATTCTTTCTGGACACCGGACCGGCAAGAAAAGATCCTAGCAGAAACCCTGGTAGGAAGGTGCAGTGAAAGGGTGATTTGGGATGCATTTCAGGTCATGGTCATATTTTTTAACTAATAGCCTAAGTAGTATAATGAGGTCTGTGGACTATTATACATCTGTAGTCATTGGTTGGGTAGCCACAATGTCTGACAACATTGCATTTCTGGCCTTACAGTGTTCCTTGGAAGCGTGGGGGATGAAGCTAAACTTCCTTTAGCTCACAGTCATCTGAAGGGAGACTCCCTAATGTGCCTATGGGATACATGCAAGTAAGATATAAAAGACTACATTTCTTCATGTGTTTTTCCGTTCCACTCAGCTGCCCATTGTCGTTGTGCAACCACGGCCATGAGTGGATGTCTGACAGCCAGAGGTATTAGTGATTAATAGTGTGCATGTGATTCGGACGAGGCAGCAATTTGAACAGGTTGTGTTTATGAGGATGAGTGTTCCTTCCCATGTTCCAGTGCCTTTAAAAAAATCATTGACATGTTCTATCCCATTTGACAAATGTTTAACTGTTTTTAAAGGCTTGATGGGAAAACAAGTCATGTGTGGATTGTAATTACCCCCTGTTCAAAGTTTATACATGTTTTGAAAGAAAACAATCTAGTTAATTTTTCTCTCCCCATGACCAACCATGTGATAAGTGTACACTTATCTCTAACACTTTTCAAACCGACTCATGTGTTCACAATATACTATAGGCTGCCATTTCTTGGAACAAGTATGTAGCACCATTTTGAAATGATGTTAATGTATTGATAGCATGACTGTACAGATTGGATTTGAGGGTGATGCTCAACACTATTGTTCCATTAACATTATGCTACATGGTTCGGACCAGGTGACAGTTGAGTGAACCTTGTCAACCTGAACGATGACCTTGAGATTAGAAGAGTTAAAGAAAACACAAAGGCTTCTTTGTGGTTGACCACACGTTAACCTCTTTTAATGGCAAGAAGGCCATGATAAGATGTGGAAGGGTTAAAAAAAAGAGTTTAAAAGTTTGGCAACTCATGCTGTGTGTCAGGGTGTGTGTGGGGTTGTGTGTGTGTGTGGGGGGGGGGGTGGATGTTTGCATGTGTGTTTGTTTGTGTGTACATGTGTGTGCACATATGTGGCATTAATGGCAGGAACTTGCAAAATAAAAACATTAACAACAAAAAATAATCACATCCTAGACATGTGAGTGAATGGATGTGAGGTGATATCATCCCCCAAAAACACGATTCTTACACAGCACTCCATAGGAATGAGAGGCTTTGTTTCTAAAGTCTCTAAGTAGATGTAAAAACAAACAAAAAAAAAGATTAGAATCAAAGAGATTTCAAGCATGGGAGGAATTTTTACATTTGGGAGGTAGGATGCAATCAGTAGCATAGGATTGCAGGAGCCTCCCTGGGTGACAAATTGAAAGTGTCTCGGTCTAGTTTATAGCCCTGATCAGGTCAAACGAAAAATATTGGAGGTCTGGGTGAGGAGACAGGCCCGCCTGGTGCAGATAAATGGACTGATCATTTCTTATTGAGAAACAATTCCTAAAAGGTAGTTTACTGTGTGACTGGGGAAGCGGCGAGCGGAGAGCAGAACACGCACCCACTGCTCCCTCCCTGACCCTTCCTCCACTGCCGGAATTAAATGGATAGAGAGAACGCGCGTTTCTGATGGCACTCCTCCGCCAGAGAGACACTCCATTTGTTATGAAGTAGGGGTCCTGATGAAGTGTAGGGAGCGCCTCTTTCTTTTTTTTTTTTTTCCGCCTTTTTTTCATCCCTCCTTTCTCAGGCACTACAAGGCCGGCCTTCAGTCTGCTTCACATGAAATGGATGGAAGGAGCCGATTGAATTTTACACTCGCCTGGTCATGATTAATGTGTTTGGTGTGGGGCGTCTCGGCAGTGAAACTCCACCGCCACTAGCTGGTGCTCAAGCTCCTCCCTGGCCTGAGGACGGGTTACAGGGGTAGGGGTGGTCGGCGAAGGAGGGCGTTTTTTTTTTTTGTTCAAGAGATGTGTCCTCTCATAGCCCTCAACCCCTTTAACTCTTCCTTCTTTGTGTTAATAGAAAATCTGTGCTTTCACCCACTTCCTGGTTATTACTTCACGGTCAGTTTCTCAGTGTGCTCCCCGCTCTGTGTAGCTTGGCAGGCCTTGCTGTAAATGTCAGTTTATCACTTAACCCACCGTTAAAGGGTGAGAGGACTAATAAAAGATGCCAGGTCATGTTAGTGGATTTCCTAACAGATGTTCACTGTTCTCTGTTTACTTATTCAGAGTTCATGTGTGGGCCTAGGACCAGGTGTCTTTCAGAATAGTGTTTCACGTGTGTCCTAGAACAGAGTAAGAAGTGATTAGTGTCCCCTCTGTGTTATTATTCTCGTTTGATATCAGGGTCATGTTCCGATGTTTAATTCAGTGAAAATGCTAGACCAAGCAGTGAGAGAATTTAACAAGTGCATGTCTCTACGTGACATAAATTCAAAGAAACTGAGTTTTACAGTGCTAAAATAATTGCATTACCCTTTGAATTAGAATTTGGAGAGGCTATCTTGACCGAGGCTCATCCAGCCATAGCTGATGAAAAAATCTTCCAAGTGTCTGGCGATAAGGGTCCCATATTTAATGGTATTAATTGCAATAGGACAGGGAGAAATAGACTGGATTTACAGAAGTACCTTACATGAGAGATCAATATGGAGGTTACTGGCTGTACAAACTAAGAACAGAGAGGGAAATGGAGGAAGTGTAGCCAGATATCAGCGAGATCCAGCATCTCATTTATGTCCTGTCCAATAGTGAGACAATTCCTGTTTTATACTATCTGAGAAGAGATTTGTTTTTATTTTCCTTAGCTAAATGATCTGGTTTCTTCAGTACCTCCATTCATCAATTTCCTTGTTAATTTGACAATCTACACTGATCAAACATTGTGTGTTGCCCTACTGGAGCTCCCAGTGCATCCTGCTCCCAGGTCCAAACCCTGCTTTGATCATCAGGACTATAACTGATGATGGATGGAGCTGTCTGCCTCCAGGTTGTCATAGCATCTGTTGCATGGTATTCACTATATCCTGCTCTGTGGTGGCTTGGCTCTCTCACACATGCATGCTTGCATACACAGATGTACAGTGTGTGTGCTTGTGCTCACATGCACACACCCAAGTAGGCCTCACACCAACCACAGTGCCGTTTGTGTCACGGCTGTTTGGTGGATAATGATTCGTCCTTCCTGAAAAAACGTGAAATAAGAAACTCCCTTTGTTCATTTACAGTACAAACTTCCCATACTTTCAATGGTTTAAATAAGTGCCATGTTACAAATTATTGATGAACTAGTGAACTGGTGTTGTTTGGATAATACTTCACTAATTCTCATTAAAAGAGATGATCAAGCACAAAATGGCTGCCTTTGGCCTGACTTGACTGACCTGGGTCCACTCTCAACAGAATGGATGTGCGTGGTTCAAGTGGTTGTAAGATGGCCGCCGGGGCCGTCCTCTTCTTAAGGTGGGGAGTGAGGGAGGGGATGGAGCGAGGGGGAAAGAGAGAGAGGGAGATAACTGGAGATAAAAACAATGGGAGAGTGACGAAGGGAGGTATGGCGGAATGAGGGAGAAATCAATAGGAAATCAGCGTTTGGGGAGGGCCTGCCGTTTATCAGGTGACACGGTTAAACAGCGTTAAGGCACTAAAAGTGAGAAAAATACGGGCCATCCCCATGCCGGTATTGATCACAGCGGAATGGGGCGGGAGAAGGCCGAAGCCACTAATAAAATAAGACGTATCTGAGTGGGAATCAGCCAGGGATCGATGGGCACGGTGATCAAGGCCAAAAACATCTTCACTGGGATTTAAGCCTGCTCCGCTGACCTGTGGCCCCCTCGCACTTCTCAGACTGAGGAAGGGCTGGTGTGATGGAGGCAGGGTGGTGTTTTAAGAGAAGAAGAGGGTAGAGAGGAAGGGACAGAGAAGGGTAGCCTACCCCGTTTGCAGACCATTCAGGCTAGACTTACCTGGTCCATAAAGATTTGTATTAGAGAGACCTGGTGAGAAACAGGAATTGGATGAGAGATCTGTGGGGATAGAATGGTGCAAGCAAATCTTTGCATCTCACCCACATATTTTCATTTATTCTAAATAACCTGAATTTCCGCTCTTTTGGTGTGTGAGTGTCATGGCTGTGTTGTGGATCGGAAAACTTACTTCATGAAATAATGAATGTCAAATCGATGGCAAAACCATGCGAGAGGCACGATAAATATAGTTCAGGACCAAGGGAAGACTAGAAAAAGTGGTAAGAATCCTACGGCATGTCACTCCCGTCTTCATGCTCTCATCAAACAGCTACTGTAATGGTGTCATTTGAAAGGTTTAGTCTCAAAAACATTTCAGTTGTTGCAGCCGTTTACCATCTGTCAATGAGTACACTGTGGTGAGGCACAGAGAGGGAGGGGTTTAGAATATTCTAGGATCGTCAGGAAAGGACATGATAGCAGGAAGTGCTAATAAATAAGTTAAGACCCTCTGTCCTAAAGGACACTCATTCCAGTAATGTAAAAATCTTGTCCATTGTTTCTCTCTCTCTTCACAAACAGATGTCAATGTGATATTTGTCATGTGCTCTGAACAAGCACATATTGTCTTTGAACCCCTTTAGACCTTCTCTGCCCTCTTCCCTCATCATATCCGTCAACTCCACATACATGAAAGCAGTGGCCCCTGCAGAGACATCCTCATGTGTCATTATCAGCGGCCAGTCACCGTGTTTCTTGGAAACCACGTGTTTCTTGGAAACCACGCATGTTGATGCGCTAGCAGCTAGCTATGTGATATACAGGAATTGCTGTGAAGTTTCCTGTGTTGAGCAAAACACCCAGTAACTCGTGTAAGTACAGAGCAGAGAACCAGTGTCACATGACAGTAGAGGGCATGTTGTGTTAAATCTGTCCTGGGGAACGTGGCCAGGTGGCAGACATCTGGGTGTCAGGAATGGATCATTTTCCCATCATGACGTAGGCCATCTCTGTCCTTCCCTTTGGCCACAGTGA